>OMKZ01010978.1:43030-59414 GCA_900302535.1 Neoniphon sammara | reverse complement strand
GATCTCAGGTTGCTTCCTTTCCACATAATACATCTGCAGCTGCTGTAGTTTTGCATCTTAATATGATGGTGAAAAAACATGGACATCATGCATAAAGATTGTATAAGGATGCTTTTGCATGATAGCCTCTCCACCTACTGTAGGTGTAAAAGACATTTCACCATTCTGCATTCAACATGGGAATCTTGCAGAGTTGAAGAATTAAAGTGTAACTTAGTAACTCACTGGATCCATCTGTTGTTTCCGAACAGTTAGCCTTAACAATGTGAATTTTTACCAAAGTAAATGTTTAAATCAGTGAATGATTGAATAACTTTGTTGAGCATGTAGTCACTGAAATACCCGAGACACATCTATATATTTTTGTAATATTAAATCAGAGGGTGAAGGGTAGAAGGAAATGGGGCATACCCATGTGGCTGCAATAACTTACATTGCTAAAAAGAAAGAAGGAAGAATACTTATTTTTTAATCCCAGGACTGAGATTTATTTGATCACACATAATAAGTCCAGCCACAAATGCTATTAAAGCTTAAAACCCGGATCCTTTGGATCTAGAACAAAGGCAGTCGAAACATCAGTGATAAATTATTCAGATCAAACTTGTCGCCCCTCCCTTCCCCATCACTGTTTTGCTCAAAGACACTCCAAACTCATCCAACTCCTCCTCTTTGGCTTGAATTACTAGAGAAGAGAGTTTTAATGCCTGAACTTCTCCACCTCTGGTCTGTCGTAGAGTTCATGTGCTGTTCCCACCGCCTCCTTTTACAAACAACTAGTGATGCTTTCTGAATGGATATACATTAACATCAGTTTAAAGTGTGTATAGTACTATGGTTCAGCATAGAGCCAGGTCACAGTGGATTCAAACCCTCAGTGGTACTAGGGGAATGGTAAGCCATGCAGACATGATTAAAATTGTTAGAACAGCCTTTGGCAAAATGTTACACAGCTCTCCATGTTTCTTTCTTGTTCTTTTCCAGATTTTCTTTCTTAGAGCTGGAATCTGGGACTTTTTTTCCACTAATAAATAGTTATTTTATTCACTTGGACTGTGGAGTGAGGTTGCACAATACCAGTTGGCAGTTTTACTGTGATTAGAGACGCTCTCCATGAACTGCTATTGAATATTTTGACTGGTTAGGACAAATGTGAGCGATGTAGCCAAGTGCCCGCTAGCAGCACTTAGCATACTAGCTTACCCAAAGAGCTTACATTTTTGGCCAACCTACTGATGTGCTAGCAGCAAACACAATGTTGTTTAATTTAATTACAGAACTGACTATCACTGAAAGTCATATTACCTGGCCCAAGGGTGCCAAAGCAAGGAGCGGCTTTAATTCCCAGTTTTTGTGAAGAAATAAGCCTGCAAAGTGACATTTACAATAAAATCAGCTACAAAATAGTTCATTGAGGCTATTCTTTGTAATGGCAACAATACTGATCTATTATGTCAGTTATTCATATATTGTCACCTTTTACTTAATTGCATACCTTCACAACAAATATAGAATTAGGCACCCACTGTTTGTACTTGCTACTGAATGTACTGCACTGTCAAAATACATACATGGTTCATTTCTGCATTACAATAAAGTCAATGTGAGGCCAGCCTGCATGAAGTCTAATATTGTCTTACACATACAAGCCTGTTCATTCCAGTGGTAGCGTGCTATGCATGATTGATGGTTAATGATTAAGCTGCAGCCATAGCGCTCTTATGGCATCTCTTCCTTGGCGGTTCTACGGTTGACAACATATCGAATGCTTCTGAGTGATTTAGACAAACACTGTTTTTGTTCAGGATTTTGCTCAGGATCACCCAGCTCTGATTAAGGGGATTGGAGAGGATTTTGTGGATTACCACTCAAACATTTGTGTGTAAACAGTTGAATGTCACAGGTTGTGTATAGTATCATGACTGAGTCAATTCACTTCACAGAGTGGATTAAGTGAAAAGGCATCAACACTATGCTGCTATCAAAGGAAAATGCTCTTTACTGATGCTGATGCCTGGTACCGGGGAAGAATATTCAGCATCTTCATTAACAAGATGAGTAATTAAAACAGAGGTAACCTTCCAGTATGTGACTCATTAATTGGCTGATAGAACTCACCATTCTTATTCATTATTATAATTTACAGCATACCTCTTACCAGGGATTTTTATTTTTCTAAGAGCGACCTCATATTTCTGTGAATTTATAATCCTATGGTTTAGTGCAAAAATGGCCTTGAGATTGTTCAGCTAAGTGAAAGAAATGGAATGGAATCAAATTTTAACATTTCACAAAAGCAAAAAGCCATTTTAAGGTAAATCGTGTGGTTGTTTATCCATTCAGCTTTCAGGGCTACTTTCCCTCTTTTATTAGTTCATGTGTGTTTCAAGGTGCAGGCAAGGTGAATGATTATGTATACCATTTTTTCAGCCGCTTTTCTGAAAATAAATTGAGGTTGTTCTTACTAATTCTCATAATCTGTACGTTTTAATTTTGCATCATTTGCTTACATTTTAAAACATTTGGTTTGACAGCCTAGTTATAAAACCCATACGTTTCCTATCAAAATGGATACAGATTATTTTAAGTAGGTTCCGTGTGTGTGTGTGTGTGTGTGTGTGTGTGTGTTTCACGTCACAGTTGCCCTGTGGACGCTACCATCATCTCAGCACTTTGCAAATTATTCAGGGTTGAACTTCTAACTCAGATGTCACCACTTGACATGCAATTTCTGTCACTTCTATTTGTATTTATTCCTGTCCTTTGGTACCTATTGCTCTCAGACATTTGTCAGCTTTGGAGGATTCTGCCAGTTTTTCTTAGATCAGCCGGCACTTACAAAACATGCCACATTTTGCCTCTAATCTGATGCTATTTGACGGCAATGTAGTTTTCTCCAGTATCTGACCTAATGTCTTCTGTGTTCCAGGTGACCTAGGAGAGCTAATACAATTTCATAATATCTACATTCTCAGGAATAACAGAATTCCTGATATGGGAAGTCAGCCTTGGGAATTAATGCCAGCAAAGCGGCTGTGAATATTTTTGCCGTACATCATTTACATGACTATTGGCCATATGAAATAGACTATTTGTCAGTAAACTACAGTTGCAACTTGACTTCCTGCATAAATAGAATGATACTGTCTACTTACTCAATATGTATCTGCCTCGTTTTGTTGTTTATTAATCCATCAAGAAATCCTTGTGAGAGTGAGAAGGAAAGTTGACTCGATTTTTCTCTCATGTTCACATCACCTCCACCAGGCAAGCCTGTGGCGCTCGCTCACTTGCAGCCTCAGACCAAAGGCATGAGCCTCTCAGATCAGTGTTAGTCACTGACACAGGTAAGTGACCTGATTTGGAAACGCTCACATGGATATGGCCAGACTCCCACTCTGCATCTTTACCCAGGACACAGCCGAGCACACACACACACACACACACACAGCACACATGCATTTATGCAGGCGATGGCCACAGACAAGAAGGAAGATGATAGAGACTCCCCTGCCCTTTCAAATACAACACTGAATATTTTGTTTACTCGAAAAACTGCACACTTATCGATACCGACTCAAATTCCCGTTAGACTGATGAGCAGCTCTCGGTGCACACTTGAAAATTCATACCATGCAGTGATATGATGACACTTGTGAGTCAGGCTCACATTGTGTTTTTAAACCCTGAGTCCAAGTCGATAGAAACATAGCGATCGAAGCATGTGGCATTAATACCAAACAACCTGCTGACTTTGATTTGAATCTTTTGAGCCCATAATGTGTGAATGATGACTAGTTTTCTGCAAAAAAATAAATAAATGACCAATTTGATTCTCTGGTGTGACCACAGTATGTAATTCCCTGACGCTTGACATGAACAGTGTGCTACATAATTTTCATGTTCATACCTTGCCCCACTCTAAAGGTCAGTATTAATGCCTTGCTTGGGCTCCTTCAGCAACAGTCTCCTAGCAACCCATAGTTCTTTGACTGTCCTTATTCGAGATAATTATAGTGAAGGTGTTATCACCAGCTGATAGGTGCCCCACTGCTCTTTGAATTATTAGACATCTTCCATGTGGGGGCCAGAAACACAGCTAGGATAACCATGCCATTTTGCAACTAAGATAGCCATGTGACATTTTCAGATTCAAGTTTCTAAACGCAACATCTGTGATTAATATCAAAAACTTAAGAGTTAGCATGAATTCCCACGGTGGATCTCCCAGAGCGATTCTTCCTGTCCCACAAGTTTGTTCACTTTCGTAAGTGTCTCTTTCATAAGTGTGGTAGGATTAATCTGCATTGAAGAAACTTGGATTCGCTACTTGGTCATATAAAGTGTCCTTCAAAAGTATGTTTATAGTTTGTGTAGATAGCAGTATGAGATTATAAGTGCAATATTGTGACTATAATATAATTATTCTTCCAGTTACACAACATATACCTGACTTTTGCAATGAACTTTCAAGTAGAGAGCACTTTCTCTGTCTGTCACAAGTCTTGTAAGTTTGCCTGATGCTAAATCAACATACATTTATGCATTTTTTGGATAATAGTTGTCATGTTGAGTGAACTTCAATATTATGTAGATCAATAAATTAATACACTGTAACTACTTAATTTCTATTATGGGCAAGATAATAACCGGCCCCTGTTCTTTCCAGACTTTTATGAGATTCATAAAGATTGTTTCATGTGTAGTTTTGACAGGTCTGTGTGTGTTTCCACTGATTCAAAGCCCCCACCACTTCCTTTTAAATTTTGAAAAGCCCTTTTGGAGCAAGGGCTTCTGTGTTTTTGGCACAAGACTTTCTCATCTCTTACTGGCCATGCGTGTTTCACATGCTCCCCAACTCCCTGGTAAATGATTCAGAACTACATGATCAAAGTCATTTGAAGATACAGTATGTGGTTCAGGTTTGCATGGCAGACAGCGCGCTCTCACGCTCTGGGCACGCTCCCACATCCTCACAATATCCGTGCAGACTGCTGGTGGAAGCCAAAGTTGTGTATTAATCTTAGATTTACATCTTGGAATGTGGCACCTTCTGAAGGAGACGGCGAGCGATACCAGCTCGCATTTGAAGAAATCATTAACAATTAAGAGCGAGAATAAGGAATGATTCGAAATGGCTGGAGAGCAGCACGGAAGCGGCAACGCCAGCTGAAATAGTAATGTGTTTTCCTATGCAGCTGTCAGCTCTCTTATCTCATATCCATTGAGTGGCAAAGAGTTTGACGTGGAATCCCAACAATGTGTATAAACGCCCTGCTCTTGCTCTCAGAAATAGTTAATGGGAAAATCCACCCTGACACAGATTTCACATATGTTTTTCTTACGATTTCAGACAGCTGAATCAATTTTGGTGAACAAATGTATCCCAAAACTAGAATCCAAAGAACAAAGACTTTGTTATGACAAAAAAAAAAAGAAGAAGAAAAAATATGCATAAATGCAGCTGCTCTGTTGACAGTGAATGGAAGGCAGGTGCATTCTTAGAGGCATATCTTGGACCATAGAAATGTTATCATCTGGTTAAGAGAGTCAGACTTACTGGAGGTGTTATTTTTTTGGTGTCTTATTGAAATAATGCGAGCTAATATATCTTCTTTGAGAATGAGAAAGCAAAAGGAAGAATCAACCGAGTGAGTGTAGTGGCAAATTGAATTCTCCTTTGACTCATTTGAAATACGCCAGCTTAAGATCATCAGGTTAAAAGGTTAACAGGTCATAAATCAGACGTGTACTTTATATTTAGACTGCTCTCTGAGGCTGACTGTGCTCAGCGCTCACCTTTCATTACATCCCTCTTTTTCTCATCCTCCTCATGTTTTATACATGTCGCCCTTCACTCTGGGTCTTCATCTCGCATGTTCCCCAGGCATTCATTCAAAAACTGGAGAGATCTATGTTTTGTTTCTGTCAAATGTTTTTCTCCAGGGTAGATTTTGGGCAGCCCATTGATGTTGATTATGGAAAGAAAGCCTGGTCCTCGAGCACAGTTAGCAATCTATCTGTGGAGTGGCTGAGACCCGAGGAGCAGCACTGAATCTGTGCTACAATAAAAAAAAAAATAAAAAAAAAATAATAATAATAATAATAAATAATAAATAAACAAGTTATAATGTATTTGTGCATGTCATGGAGTGCCACTGCAGTGTCATTTTCACAGTAGATTGTTCAGTTTATTGCATGAAAGTTTCAATGTGGTTTATTTTTACGTTGTAAATACTTAAGAATGCGATTCAGATTCATTTTCTCAGTCAGGATTTACACAGACAACTCTATGCTTACAGTGGAATGCTCTCATATTGTAGAGGACCTCAAAATTATATATCACCATTTGGCTGTTGTTTTTGGACACGTCTGTGTTGCTTCCAAAACCATCAGCCCCCAGGCTCGGATCCCAGTGGAGATAAGGGATGAAGAATAGATGGCATTCGGCGCTCTCCAGCCTCACGCACATGTTTTTATTTTTACCTCCAGACTTCTTGGGAGCCATCTGTTCAAACATTTAAAGAATACCTTGCACACGCCAGCCAGAGAAGAGCAGCTTGACCGGCAAACAGGAGTGTGCTGTCGAGTAAATGTATTTCCCAAGATAGAAGAGCAAAGGGATTTTGTTTGAGACTAAACCAGGAAATAAGAGTCAAACAGTTTACTCTAGCAGCTTTAGCATTCATGTGATACTTGGGGAGAACACAGATCAACAGTGATAACACACAGGGGTGTGTGTGTATGTATGTGTGTGTGTGTGTGTGTGTGTGTGTGAGCGTGTGCTTATGTCCATGGGTGTTTATGTGTGCGTGGATGTGCATATAACCAGCTGGATTCACTTGTGGCCTGTTGAAGAATTGATCAACTTCCTGCTGTTTTCATTGTAAAAGCCTCGGCTACACATATTTGTGGGCCGCCTGGAGAACAGCTTGTTCTTGGTATTGTGTCTCAGACCCAGCCATGACATTCATACACAGTAGGGAGGATCGTCCTGCCAAACATAGAGAGAGTGAACTGGACCACTCGCACTAAATAACTTGCCTTCTCTTTATTTTCCCTCTTTATATCCCTTACATGCCACTTTTTATTTGTCTGAATTTGTCTGCTTTATGCATATTGAGCAACAGACTGAGACTAAAAACTCATATTATCTGTTATTCCAAAATGAGCATACAGCCCTGGTGCTTATTTTTTTGGAAAATAAAAAGGTTATCAGATTTAAACTTCTAGGCTTAAAGACATCATTTTTTGCCATCACTATATGCATGTATCATCTCTCTGTTGATAATTGGCTTTCTTAAGCAGATGGCAGTTTTTACAAAAAGCTACACTGTGACAGCGAGTGCCTCCCTCAAGACGTTTCCACCATTTTCTAAGAAAGCTTCTGAATAGCTCATGACAAACCATTACTGTTCTACACTTCGCCTGTTTATTTCTATTTACAGCAGTTAATACAATTATTCCCAGTCGTGACCTATTTAAGCAGTGTGTGCTACCAGCCATTAGCATACAGCGACTCCACAAAGTTACCACGTTGATGGATTTGTGAAAGGAGGTTGTGTTTTTTAGTACACGCGTAGGTGGAGGTTCAGAGGCCTCCTGTTTGTCTTCATTTAACTGATTTTCTGTTGCCATAGGAGCAGGCCTCTTTTTTCTCCCATGAAAGTGCAGCACTTCAGAGCGCACTGTCTGGATTCAGATCTACAAGAAGGTGTCAGGGGAGTTGTCCAGGATTTCACACTTATCATCGACTCCCATTAGATGACTTGCATCTCACTTTGGAAAAAAAAAAGGTTTAATTCAGTATTTTTTTATTATAAAGAAGCCATTCATTTATCTTGATCACTTAGTAAGATTTATAATGACCACATAAATGAACTGCTGCATATTGGAATCGTAAGAGGCAATTGTAAGATGAATCTTTAATGAGTGTAATAAAGATAAAACATACATATAATAAACCATATCACAGTCTAGTTAATTTTCATAGTGACAATTGATGTTGCGTTCTATCACCCTTGTGACTTGGAAGAATTGTGTTCGTTCCCTTTTTGTTGCTTCAGTCCACCTGGGAGGACTTCAAAGATTTTGCAGTAAATCAATCACAAAAACAAAAGTGCCCCAAATGAAAACCCAGCCATTCACTGGGAATACATGCAACTGTCTACCATCCACTTCTTTGAACCTTTCCTGGGTGCGGCCACAAGCCAACCGACCGGCCCACTCAGAGGCAAATTCACAGGTTAGGAGGCTTGGGCTCTCTTATGTGCCAGTCCAGTTTAAAGCCAGAAAAACCAAAGGTCTTCCCCTTGCCACAGCCAAGCGCACTCACTCTGAGGCTCTCCTTATGCGCTCCTAGAAGCAGCACCAGCCAAATTAGCCCAGACCATGAAAAAAGCATCAAGGGCAGTGGAGAAGCTACAGCAATCCATGGCCTTCTTACAGTTACTGAAGCCAGAGAGAGAGACCTTGCTGGCCATTTCAATTAAAAACCATGATGCAAGTGGCGTCACTGTAACCCAAAGATTATATTCTTATTGACAATAGGATGACTGGGTATCTCTTTTAAAGGTCTCAAGTGATGTGGTCTATCCTTTTTCAACAATGCCAGTGAATCCTATTGAAAAAGTGGGTCAATGGAGCTATTTTTAGTAGCCATTGCACACCCTTTTTAAAAACAAGCAAAGACACAAATTCTGGATGAAACATCACCCAGATGCATTGAACAAATATACAGGGAATCAAGGTGTTCAGCGTGCCGGTAAATGGGGTGAGCTATTTATCCGGTTTCAAACTTTGCCTTCCTGCGGGGATGAGAGGCTGCGTGAGGGCATAAAAATGAGGGGGAGGGGGCTTTGCCTCGTGGATCGTCTTTGATGAACTGGGGACTTGTAAGATTTGTCAGGCTCTCTATTCTAAAGTGGGCTTCTGTTTCTTCATCCACGAGCCCTGGCGCTTTTGCATGGTTACCTTGTTGTAATTTCCCCTCATTTTCCCCGTGTCTCTCTCACATTGTCTTTCACCGCGAAGGAATCACTTGAAAAGGAGGTGTTTGCTGCCTTCTCCTCTTTTAGAAGTGACACTGTGGGCGATGATGTGATGGAGACACGGAGGCATATGAGAGATATCATCCCCGCATACACATGGCTGATTTAATGTCCCGCAATTACACACAAAAGTTTGTCAAATAAACACAGCGTCGGCCCTGTAACCATATGTACCAGCTGGGCCCTGTGAGCGGCAGAGAAAACCTGTTTATTTAATGTGTATGTACATTTACAGAATGCACAGAAATCAAGGAAATGAACTATAAAAATCATTCAGTGTGTGCATTTTTTTTTTTCTCAGGATTTCAGGATTACACACTTAATGACGGCAGGGAAGCAGTGAATTACTGCTCGTCTTGTAATCAAGCTCAATAAATCACAAGGCTGCGCTCTCCCCTACAAACAGGCAAGGGAATGTCACTGGAGCAGAAAGCGATGTTGCGGCAGAGCAGAAAATGCACTGTATTCCTACAGGCATTGCATGACAAATATGTGAACTTCTTCTAGTAGTCATGAACTTGTATAACTGGAGGTGGAGCATTGTTTATAGGATTCCTGAATGGCTGTTTCACTCCAGGCGAAAGTGAAGACAAAGAGCATCATCGGCATCACACGAAATGTGGCTCATCTTGCCACTCCACTCAAAATGTTAGTTTTAAATGAAATTAAGATGGAAAATTACTGATGCTCAGAGATGATGTACACGTTTTTATTGCATGCTTTTGTAGCAGAGCTCTTGGAGTTATAGGGAGTGACTGTATTTATTATGTAATTCAGATTCCCTGGGGACTCCACATACACCCAAGTGATACCTCAGCCATGTGGTACCACATCAAAACAGCAGCCCAGAACAGCCTAAATACCTTCATCCTTCCATGTATCCAGGAAAACTTGCCAAATGTACTCACCTTACATAAAGCTCCCATAATCTAACAGCATGCACTGTCAGGCTCAAACCTGTTGTGGCTGGTGGGAGAAAAACAGTTGATGACTGTTTAGAGTAAAAATGAAAAAATGTGAAAATGTGTGGGTTTTATAGAGGCAACGCAGAGAAAATAGGGCCTTGCTCAAAGGTACCTTGATAGCAGAGGGCAGAGTAGATATAGTACTTGCCACGTTTTATTCATTACCTCAAATCTGTTTTTTATCCTTCTCCCAGTACCGGGTTTCAAAGAAATACATTTCTGGCTACTTTTCAGTGTCAACCTCGCTGAGCTCAAGGCTAAACTGCTATTCAAATGAGTCAGAGACATCACAACCTAAGATTATTCATATGAGATCTGATCAGTGCCTTCTGCTGCATGGATGAGCCAAGCGGGGGCAGTGGTTGTGTCCAGGGTGACATATTATGTCAAAGAGAAGCTGAAGACAGATGCTCAGGACAAAGAGTTTGGATTGGTAATGACATCTGACAGGAGTGCTTGTATATTTTACTGCCAGACGTGATGTGATAAGGATGAGACAGAATCAGGATGGCATGAGAGAAAGAGAGCAACTCTTACAGACATGCTGACATGAACCTATTTCCACTCACAAGTGACAATAAGCTGGAATGATGGCATCTTCTACAGTAATCATATGGGTATATTTTCTGTCAGGTTGCTTAATGTTGGCTAACAATGTGACCATATCAAAGGCTGGCTTTTGAGTTAAACATGTTGTAATCACACATGTAGAACATGGATTTGCTCCCTGTGCTCCTGGTCTCCGTGCTCGGCTTGTGTTTCATTATCACTGAAACAACACTGCCACTTAGTGGCTGAATTATCTTCTCCCTCTAGGCAAAACTCAAAAGCAAGTTTGGGTGCAACACACTCATACAGCTCGTAGCCCTGTGTGATATTTGCACCAAAACTGAACTCATGAGGATCACTTGAGGTTTAGCACCGTGGGGAAAAACACTTTGCACGCTTAAATGTGGGGCACTGGGAAGGAATTTGGGGCAATGTCTTATTTGAACTCTGCATTCCTACTACTGTTACGATTTAATACCGTGCTATCTTATTATTACCCAAATGGTATTTACACAGTCTTGCAACAATCACAATGCCTGCAAAACCCAGTAGCCACTTTTCATCCTCATAAAGTTATGTAAACGTTCTAAAGTACTCTTAATTCGTTTTATGCATCTCATTGCCTCAACCTCTCCACTGCTGGCAGTTGCTAAAACCTCCTCTTGAATCGTACTGCATACCATGTATTTTTGCACTCTATGTGAGATTCTATAGTCTTCAATACTGTAAGTGTAAATAATGTGATACTATGTACTGTAAGTTAATATTGGTCAACACCCATGCTACCAAGCCTGGAACAATGATATTCATATTGATCAATGGGTCTATTTTTAGCATATAGAGTATGTCATTTAAGAATAAGATTAATGAACAAATTAATCATATGATTCCTGAAGATATAAATAACCTGCTTTACAAAATAATACTTTAACTGCTGTTTTCACCTCCCAGCTTTTTATATGTAATATCTGCCGGCACAGTGGCAATCTGCTATGGTTTACATGCCATCGCTTACCTCCAAATAAGAGGCTCTGAACCACTTATTCATGTTCTTCATGTCAAGTTAAGACTTGGACCTCGATGGTGAGGGTCAGGGACCTGAACATCTTATCGTTGAGGTCTAAAAGCCACCTGTCACACTGATTTATGTGTGTAACATCACTTAAGGTTCACCAGGCACCAAACAAATTCACCTGAAACTACATCATTGACCTAAAACATGCCTGTGAACCAAAGCTGCGAGGTCTGCTCTAGGTCTGCCGGTCATAACAGCCAAGGTCAAGAGAAACAGTTGTTTGCAATCATCTGGAAGTGGATCCTCTGGGCAGTAAACACTGTGGTCAGTATGTACAGCTTTCCCACGCCGCATCACTGTCAACTCAAGACATCACACGGTCGTAGATACACTCTACTGTCTGAAAGAATTACGCGTGGTTCAAATTTAAATGCAAAAGTTAACTCCTGACGGCTACGGAAATGCAGTGAGTGAAAGTATGAAAATCAGTCTGACTGTTTGGAAAGTACTGTTTCATATCACTGCTTTTTTTTTTGTTGGACATTTAAATAAGAAAGCGTGAGTTCCTTTACTCTATCTTATATGTGGCGTGCATCTGTTTCTATCACGTAGGCTGATCGTTTTTTGCATCGTCAAATCAGGAAAATCTTACAAATGCACTGAAGGACAACACACATTTATTCCACATGCTTATGTCTTTTTGAAATAGATTTCCACCAATAAGTCACTGCCCTCAGCATATCTTGCCATGCACAGGCAGCAATTGCCATTATCGTGATGGCTGAAATGATAGTACTCTCCAACATACTAACTGTGGAGCTTTTTCTGGGCTAAAACATTGAAGGTTAGGAGTTTTCCAGCTCATCAGGCTTCTGCTGAGTTAATGAACCCTCATGGCCCAGCCCCCACGTTCTGGTCTGAGCATTACTCACGGGCTAAGCAGGGGAAAAAGAAGCTGCCAGTGCTGCTACGCCTCAGCAAACCACTGCACACACACACACAGATCATGATTGTGGAACTTATGGGGTCACAGGGGTCTATGCAACATCTGCTGATCCTGTGTGATATCTCAGGAGAGTTAAATCAGGCTTCACTGTGATATGGATAAACAAACAAACGTGCTGGGACATAATTGAATTACTTCCATCCACCAAGAACATTGGAGATGAAGGTTGGATGCCCCTGGACATGTTTGTGTGTATGTTTGAGTTGTAAAGTCAACTGATGTCATCTCACAGAGGAGGCTGTGGCCCGAATTCACTCGAGGTTGACTTTTCAGAATCACGCAATGAACCTGAAATCGAGAAAAATAATTGCTTGCTTTTCACTAAACACCCCACAAGAATACATGGTGCACGCTGGATGTGCAGTTTGATGCACAGATAAAATAATGACATATAATATTTTACAGATCCCAGAAGGAAACTCTTTGCCCTTGCCCCCTCCGCGGCGAGGTCAGAGTACGGTCAGCTACATAGCGAGAGTTTATATATGGAGGAAAGCATCATAAGGATACGCTACCATGGCAAACATGCACAAAACAGACTGAGATAAACCAAGGCTAAAAAGGTCTTCAGATAATAACAAGCTACCAGTGAACATTATCTGCACTTTGTAAAAAGGGAGAACACCACTTACCATGTGATTATAATGTACTTCCATCTAAAACAAAGACCAACCACATGAATTATGTAGTCTATTATTATTTAATGATAAATTCCATTGGTGATGAACCTGCATGTCGGAGAGCTCAAAAACGTGCTGGAGAGATTGATGCATAAGCTTAGAAAATAGGGTATACAAACTCAAACCCCTCAGCTTGGCAACAGTGAACATTTCCAGTTATGGAGTGTTGATTACTTGGCCTAGATACAACAATATGGATTATTCTTATCCTCGCTTCTCTGAATGATGTGATGCATCATGGGGCATAGGGTTTCTAAGTTCACTGATTTACGTAAAGCATGTAGTGGCACAAATCCAATGCTGTGGTGCTATCATGCTGACATATTTACATAAAACTAACACTGTAGCTATGGTTAGATAATGCTGTAATTGTTTAGGTTGTAGTCATCGCAAGATCAGATGATGTTTGACTTTGCCTGCATGATTTTAGATATTAGAATGCCGGGAAAGAAAGCCTATAGGTGATTTGTAGATTTGAGGGGTGTTTTGCCGAAATTCCAGTTTCTGGCAGTGACGATCCTACTTGGGAAGGGAAAGAGAATTCAGAAAATCATCAGTGACCCATCGTTGAAGAAAAGCAGTTTCCGATTGATTAGAAGTAATTACTTGACTGCCTACCAAAAACCAAATGAAATCTGGACTGAAAGCTACTGGCCATTCACACAACACTAAAGACCATGAAAATCTCAGCCTGCAGTCCGTGGGAGTAGCTAAGCAACCGTGCTAAAAGAATGCCTTTAGAATTCTGTCAGCATTTCTTTGATGGCTGCAGATTACAACTGGATTGGTTTTGAACTTCCAACAAGCCATAGGAATAGCTCCCTGAAAGAGTTGTGACTGGGAATGAGTGGCCTTATAGCATGCTATGTCAGAAACCATTAGCATACATGCAGACTGACGTTTAAATGGTGATGCTATTCAAGGATTTGTGGGAGGAAAAGTCTAATTCGCTTTCAACGATCCAGTTCATCCCACAATTGGTTGATTATGTTATTGTCCAGTTAAATCATGAACATCATACACTGGTATTTTAGGAAAAGACGTCAAAGCGAGAGCATAATCTGGAGAGAGGAACACTGAAGCAAGCTAAAGCTTTCATGAACAACTATGAATAGTGTGTTGCACAAGACCCATTTGTTTATACATCTGTAAAGTTAGCCGTGTTCTCCATAGCGCTGTTAGACTTAAAAAGCAACCCAGATGACAATTATACCTTTTCTGTCTTGATCCTACATTTGTGGTAACTGAACATCAATCGAATGCCCATAATAACCCATAATTCCAATCTCTACATCTTGTTCAGATCTTGTTCAAATCCCTGATTGTGGATCAAACACTTTGAAGAAGGTTACACTTGTGCTTAACCTTCATTAGTGAACCATTTCTTTCGGATTCGTCTGTGGTTGTTGTAGGTGCAAATTATTCCAAACTAAAATACAAATGGTGATCTTGTATCTCTGGTCAACTCACATGAACATTTTTAAATTTAGACGTCACAATAGATAAGTGAATGGTACTAAACAGGTCAGCCTTGCTACTTGAAGATCACTAAGTTCATGACCTACATGATGAAATAAAATTGCTGAAGTTAGGTACAAGGGATTCTAATTTAATCTACCTTATTTGATTATTTCTATTTGCATTGCATTGGGCAAGAGGTTAGGAGTACAGCCCAAACCAAAACAATCTTTTGTGTTAATGCAGCTGTACGTCAAACAGGACTATTGGAAAAGTGGAAGAAGATAAACTCTGTAGGTAATTAAGCAGGTCAAATTAAGCAGTAAAATACCTGGAAAATGAAACAAACTGCACTGACAGTGTCTTCTCTGCCATAACTAAAACTGGGCAAAATAACTTGACACATAATTGAGAAAGCACTAGCTTATCCAGGGCTGGGACACAAAGTAACATAGCCCACATTTGACACTATTTTAATATCTGACATTGACGGAGCAATGTCAGATTGTTCTGCCTAAATTTGAAACAGTCCCAGGCGTTAGCAAGTTTCACCATGTTTTAGAAGTTAGAAATGAGGAGTTTTGTTCCAAAATTAGACATTAGATCAAATTAGATAGATTAAAAAAAAAAGACAAATTGACATCAGTTCTCTCATACTGAATCATTCCATTAAAATTAAGAACATTAGAATACAGATTAGTGTTTAATTTAGGAGTCATCTGAAGGCATTTGCTTACAAAATAGTTCAATGTTAGAGGACAGAATCATGTATGTGTTTCAAATATTAAATTTCAGTTGTGGCCTGATGGATTTCAGAGAGCAGGTGTTCACCAAAATGGATACCAGCGATGTTTTGGAGTGAAACTATTAAAATATCGCTTATCAAAAATACCCAAAACTACAGGGACGTCGTATGATTGGAGGTACTGAAAAGTGAATGCTGTTTGTAAACCAGCGCCAAAGCTCTCTTATTTATACAGGCTACATATTTGACCAGTTTTGTGCTCTTTCCCACAGTCTACCAGGTCACAGTACAGGAAAAGCCTGTGTGCTTCGTTGTGATACATAATCGTGTGCTCTGCCTTTGCCTTGTCTACGCCCAGCAAAACAAATCTTACGGAACAAGGAAGTTATGCACCTGTTGCTGCTGTACTCTCATCACTTTGCACGGACTCGATAATTTATGGTGAGTAAACTTTACCTGTTGCTGAATTCGGGAGGCGTGATTTAAAGGCATCGTGAAAGTCAAGTGAAGTCATGCAGTATTTTTTTTTTTCACTCTGATGCTGCGTGGAAATGTGTGGAAACGTGAAGACGGAACAGAGTTTAGTGTCGGCAATGGGGAAGTCAAACTGAGATAGATGACTGTGTGGTGGAGGAGGAGGAGGGGGAGGAGAGGGGTTGAGGGTCACCGGTGCTTGCTTAAAATACGTTGTAAAAGTATACCTAGTTTTCATATTATCAATAACTGAGGCTTTATTAGGCGGGCTTGCCCAAAAATGTGTCAGAACAAGCCGGTCCGCCACTTCCTTCACCTTAAGATCTTGATCTTGCTGTTTTGTCCTGAAGCACCATGACTGACGCAGGGGAGGAAGGAGTCCCCCCCGCGGAGCAGGAGCAGGAGCAAGGGCAGGAGCATCAGATGAGCCCCTCCGAGGCCC
>OMKZ01010978.1:20257-42996 GCA_900302535.1 Neoniphon sammara | reverse complement strand
GAGGAGCCGCAGCCTCCCGGCACAGCTCTGCCACCAAGCGCCCCGCCCCAGGACAACAGTCGCTGGGTGTCAGCGCTGGACCAGTTCAAGCTCAAGAGGTTTTTTGTCCTGAGGGTAAAAATCAAAAAAACAAAAAGCACATTTCCACTTGAATGCAGCGTATCTGTGTTGCTATGGTGGGTTTGTTAAAAAAAAAAAAAAAAAAAAAACTCACTTTGCGAGGTCTGAAAGTGAAATTTAGCGATGCATTTCAAAATGTAAGTCTGTTGTATGTTGGTCATGTTAGTTATGTTATCCCAACAGCAATGGTAGGATGGTTGCAATACATAGGCATCCCGTGCCCATAGTAAATAAAACTGAGCATTGCAGCTGCCAGGCCAATGCAACTAACCTAACGCAAAGAGTCGATCTAATATCAATTTGTCAGCCAGATCTGCCACAGCCTATTTACTCTAGACCTACATGCATGTTTGGAGATCAGCAATAGGACCTCAGTCAGACATCCCGTGCTGCCAAGCCAGCTCAGCAGCCAGGCTCACATTACAGTGAGACTGCAAGGACCCTGTGGCATGAACCCCCACCCCTTTAAATTCTTGAACTTGGCATCAAAAGGTTAAAACACAACATAGGTTTTAGAATAGCTTGTTATAAAAAGCCTAAATTATTTTGTCTGTAGCTGGCAATGCAAAACAGCCAAGGCCTTGCTTGTTGACAGTAAGTTTTGCATGTTTTTAATATTATGTACTGAAGCTTGCCGTTGTATGTTCAAATAGCTGAAGTACTCATAAATTTATGCATGGAAGGTGCAGGCACAGCTTTATTCATTTGTACTCATTTTTGTAAACCAGGGCTTTGTACTCTCCTTGTTTATTGTTATTTTGTTAGATACACAGTAGCGCTGAGATTTTGCTGGAGTACTGTTTCTCAAAGAGGTATCTGCCTGAAAGATTGCACCTTAGGCTTTCTGTTTGTGCACTGTGATTGTGACAATGGAAAATGAGAAAGTGACACCCATGTTTTCTTCTCAGCCCGGCACTCTCGATCAGGCCGTTGAAGACATTAAGGCTCTGGTGGATGAAGAGGTAGATGGCAGCATCTGCAGTATTTGGCTAATGGCAGAGTGAGTTCATGACACCGAGATCCACACGCTGCTTCATGTTCATATCAGTGTGCAGTTGGGCTTAACAGTTGATCAAGATATTCAAAATCAAAATCATAACATGGCCCAGTGCAGTACCCAAATCACAGGAGCTGCAACTTTTTGATAAAGGTATAATGTGTGACACAATACCAAAATGAAATACTGTGGTCCAAAAATGACTTCATCATCATTTTAACAGATTTATCAGTGAAAATGAAAATTATAATGCAAAAATGAACATTCCCACTAAAATTGTGAATCATAGCGCAGTCGCAATACCTGTCAGGATAATTACAGTATGATTTTTCACACCATATCATTCAGCTGTAGTGTGCAGTATATAATTGTAAATGCAGAGTGAGTTACCAACATCATGAGCTACTTACCTATCATGCAGTTAATATGTATGGCTGCGATAACTTGGTGTCGAGGAGTAAGTTTTTCCTGGGAACAAACATCACAATTAACCCTCACTTTGATTTTCTTTTCCCTCGTAAGTGTATCATCTCTTAATTCCAGTGATTTTTCTAAGTGGCATTGATTTGTTTGAGAAAAGAAATAGTTGCCTCACATTTTGTTACGCTCCATTTATGCAATGATTAGTGTAAGCCTTGTCTAAAGGGCAGTTCCTTTTGATAGAGTCAGTACTATAGTCAGGCACATAATGTGGCAACATATTTGGTAAGGCTAGAGAGAGACAGTATATTGCAGCAACAAATTTTCTGCAGAAAAATGCAGTACCTCAGAATCTCAGCTGTGACGATTATATATGGAAGTAATGAGGTATTTTAGGGTCAAACCTTCTTACAAATGTTGTTTGAGAGCCAGATAAGGACTGTTTTGTCAAATAACTTCAGGAAGAAAAAAAAATCCTTGTGAATCAACTTTTAATCCAAATATCAATGTCCTCATCAAACCCAAAACACCCATATCAGTCCAGGCCTAATGTTCAGTAAAGCAGTCAAGACAGAGGAAATGATGTAACTGAACTGAACACAAAGCAAAATGAAGTGACTGGAGGACATTTACCGAGTGCACTTGCAGATGTCAGGTTATATCACTCCTGCACAAGCTTTCAGGAAACATTTAAAAGGCTGGCCATGTGATAATAAATAATACATCCCATTTATGCAGCTCTGCTCAACACACGTTAACATTTGTCCTACATTGGGCCCGCAGTTATTGTAGTTACAGAAGCTACTGTTGGGTTTTTGCAACAAAAAGAGTGCATTATATGGAAATTCCGTGACACCGCTGAATTTCCCTGAGGGAGACCAGTGAGTAATGTCGTACAAGCTAACTGCATGAGAAATTCCTCAAAGCTTTCTTTGTCGAGCACGGTAGCTTGCTTTTGGAAGAGTGAGATATTTATTAGGTGAGCTCAAGCCATCTGCATTAAAAATACAGTAAAAGGTAACATTTTCTGTAAATCATTAAATGTTCTTTGTCCTTTGATGTCCACATTTGTAGTAATAGTGCATTACCACATTATTAGAAGAGAAACCGAATGGCAATTGAGGCTATTGGAGTGTTATTGCGACTTAATGCAAATTGATCCAGTCTGTTTAAGCAGTTGACCTTAGCGTTCCCTGTCCGGTGGGTGTGCAGCAGGTCTTGCAGAAGTGTATAACTGCTGGCCTCGGTGTCTTTCTCATGAGTAGCTCCGTGCTGCTTTATCAGGCTTGAGTCCCTGTGGCATCTCAGCCTGCCCAGGGTCAGAAGCTGGGGCCCTGTAACACCTCCGTAAACATGACCCCGGTGCCCAGTCAAGGTTAACTCATTTCATTAGTGCATTCAGAGGTAATTCAGCTTCTTCACCCACACCTTTCATATGCTGCCCTGGCTGCTCAGTGAACTGACTTCTTGGCATGAGGCTGCCAGCAGCAATGCGGAGCGTCTCGCTTGGAGTCGGCCACGTGCACCCAGCTCACCGGGCTGTAAAAATGAGCCACTCCAAGAAAATCCGTGCCACCATTAAGGAGTTGTGTTCACACAGAAAACATGTCTGAGGAAGTGATGTTTTGACTTTAGCTGATAAGACAAACCTTTTGTGGACAGGTTTGTGGGCATTGGCTTTAAGGAGAAAATGGAAGGTGACTTTGGTGAAAGTGTTTTTTGTTAATTTAAGTTAATTTTATTTTTTGGTCAGTAAAACAAAGTCAGGGGCTTAGAAATGCTTGCATACATATTGTATGATCTTTGCCAAGGGCATTTTGTGAAATTGTGAAGCTTGTATAGTACATAATTGAGCAACTAGGCTATACATGTTTTTTTATTTTGTTTGTTACCTTAAAATAACCTCCTAAAGAAAAGTCACAGACACACATGCCAACTGTATGCAAACACTAACATTTTTCTACATGAAAACATACTGATCACAAGAGGGGTCAGAGTTCACACCTCTGAAGCAAAAGTATCTCTTTAATAGATGCTTCCACAAGGATGGACATTGTTGTCACAGGAATTGAACCAGTAACTCTCCGGTCACAGGACAGTCACCACCTGCTCACTGGGGCTGAACTATGTGGTAAAAAAATCATATTGCAATTATTTTGAGAAATATTTTGATTGCGCTATGATGCGGGATTTTAGTGGGGATGATCATGTTTACATCATAATTTTCATTTTCACTGAAAAATATATTAACATTTTTGCTGGCATCTGTACCAAACAAACATGAATTCTGTATGCCAGGGCATCTCTGTAGCACTACAATGCTCCATTTATAATGGTATTTTTTCACACATTTTACCTTTATATTGCATTTGCCCATAATTTTTAATATTTGATTAATTGTTCAGCCACACTGCCCACCTAGCCACACTGTACATGTTGATATCATGGGTGCTAACAGTCGGCCTCTGAGTCCTGTGCTGTTTCATTCATACTTCTAAGAATACTGTCCACTAAAAATAAAGCCACCTTGGCAGGGAATTCAGTGAAACAATCAATACCTCTTGTTTGAAAGGCTTTTGCATTGGAAATACGTGCAACAGTTTACAGCATGCAAAGCAGTTATCTCATTATGAAGAAAACTCAGGGAAATGCTCTCAGTGTGTGCCTCACCCTCACTCTGTGGTTGTTCCTGTTTTCAGGGTGGATCACTGGAACAATGAGAAGGAGCGTCTTGTGCTCATCACAGACCACTCTCTCCTTGTGTGCAAGTACGACTTTGTCATGTTCCACTGCGAACAAATCCAGAGGATCCCACTGAACTTTATGGACCGTATCTCCCATGGCGGCTTCACCTTCCCAAACCATTCGCTGCATTTGTGAGTTCCCTCACCCTCACTGCACCTACACTTCAGCAGAAATCTTCTGTCTCTCAGTACACAAGCAGCTTTTCTAACACTACAGACGGGACAGGTTATTAAAAAAAGGCCCTTAATTACATGCTGTTTTTGTAGGGAAATTTTGACTAGCGAACTCTAGTTTTGCATATTGTCAGCTAAGCCTTTTTCTGTTTTTCTGCATTTGGCTATAGACAGTGTCCGCTTTGTGCAGAAAATAATTCACTACCCAGGGACCTGGCCAACCTATTAAAATACATTGTAAATTGATAAAAAATGTCTGGGTAAAATTTTCTCAATTCTTAAAACATTCACTTTGGGGATATAAGATTTCTGCTGGACACCTAAAAAGTACTCAGGTGAAATGTTGGAATGTATTTTATTATTTATTTTTTTAAAAAATATGTTTAAATATGTTGAAACAAGACAGAATAAGGCAGATCAGCCCCACCAGCATGAAGAAAATGACACTGGATTAAAAAACATTCCAAGTTAGAACCAAGTTGATTAGCCCTGGAAACAAGTGGGGTTATCTCATTGCACTGACAGATTTTATTATTTTTTTATTTCTTTGAGGAAACACGAGATTTTAACACAAATGAATTGTTAAGAATGAATTGTTTTTGCAGTGAAGTTAGAGACATATTCAGTGGCATTTTGACAGTGTTCACAGAAGGCCTCGTCAAAGCCGGGTCTCTGTTGTTCTGCCTCTATGACTATTTTCATGTTCAGTCACATAAATAATATATTTCTAAACAGGTCGACTTTAAAATGTAGGGTTTTCTCATAGTCATATTTGTGGGAAATTAAAAACACCCAGCTCATTACAAATATTAGCCCTAATTATTTACTTCATGCTCTGATTTACTCAGCCAACATCCGACAGATGGTAAACTGATACCTTCTGCCTGGAAAAAGTGGCTTCATAGTAAGATATTATTCAAAGATTTCTATATGTTAAGACATTTATTGAGAAATTTGGAGATTGTCTAATGCAAAAAAACGACCATTTGATGTCTTTAAATCTTGCAGGATTTACTCAGCAGGTATCAGCAGTGATTTTAGGCGACAGCAGAAAGACTTAGACCAGGCTGAGGACACCTAGCAGACGGCTGGGCGGCAACCGGGATGCACGGGGACGACGGTTGCAAGGTTAGACGGGGTGGAACAAGGGACGCGTGTGGAATAGAGGAGCCGAGATAGGCATGGTGGAGAAAAGAGTGTGTGGAGAGCTTTTTTGGGGCAAGGAGTGCATAGCTGTCACATGGAGCTGTCACTTAACTGATTAGTGGCAAAATTAATGTAGTCCTTTCATCCAAACCTTTTAAAGATGGCTCAGGGGACACCAAACCAAGTAAAACTAATTTGATGAATAAAATGTAATGTGCTGTGAAGCGCTTAGAGAGGGCAGCCTTTATTGGAGGCTTTATCTCTGCACATTACGTTAAATTATAAATAAAACGCTAGTGAAAAACACCCGGGAGTCCAACAGTAAAGAGACGGTTTCAAATAAGAAAAACTCTTCCCGCAGACGTCTTCACTAGTCTCTCTCTCTACTCTCTTGCTCTCTCCGTCTTTCCTTACTTCTTCTGTTTTTGCAGGAAGTGATCTGCGCTTCAGTACATGGATATATGAAAAAGAATTCACCCAAGTGCTGTAACAGCGCACTGCATTTGTTTTCTCCATATCAAAAATGAATGTGCGGGAAAGCTACAAATTGTCAGGTTTTTATTGTGGGGATTTTTATTTTTGGCCCACGTCTCGTTTTTACTTGAATTGAAATGATTATTATTGTTGATGTAAGCGATGTGTGGCGTGTTCGAAAGCCACACTAATCCACACACATTCATCTACATTTCACAGTGACATCAACATTTACTAAAAACTGTCAGAAGTGGGCTTCTTTCTCTCGCATGCGGCGTTCCGCGAGCTAAGTGTTGTTTCTGACTGACGCAGAGAGGCCACCGCCGCATCATCATGCTTTGGGAGAAAACATATCGACAGCTCGTTTTGATGAATAATTCTTTTGCAAAATTAGCTCAGAGAGATGGCATGTTCGGTTATCCTTTTGTAATCTGAGGCACGCTGGTGAGGGAGTTTCAGCGGGTAGTTCAGGTCTTGGGTGTGAAATCAGTCACTCCCAGCTGTGTTTTCCACTCTGAACCACAGTTCTGCAGATGCAAGAGGCTGCACTCAAGACATTACAGAAAATGTCACAGAAATATATCAAGCGTCTCCAATTTTGACATATTAAAAACCTGAGACAGTGACTGAATAATACGCTTTGTTACACAGCACTTACTTAACACTTTGGCTTAAATTTGATGTATTTAATCTGAATACGAAAGGACTAAGCACAGCAGCCACTTCCCACAGCAGCTGACATTATTCCACTGAAATGGAGGTCACAGGCTGGATTGTCTGCACCTCTGGCTCATGTTCACCTTTTGAAATAAAAATAACATGATCCACCTGCATCTTTAGCTCACTGTCACAACACTGACACTTGACTATACCTCTTGAGTTGTTATTGTTCATATTTAGGGGTGAGAATACAAGACACTTGCAGCATGGTTTGCCTGGTCACAGCAGTCGTTTGACCACTTGATGTCAGTGTCCGCCCTTTGTAGGAGCCTGTCTGTGGAGGAACATGCCACTTCTGATTTCCTGATCTGATTGATTTTGTGATGGCTGAGATGGCCTTCATGTGGGATAAAATCACGTCCTGCAACGGGAACCGCAATTCATCACTGCCAGAGTTCTTCTGCAACAACGCTGCACACTGTAGATGTCACATATGAGGTGGAAAAGTTGTACAATTTTGCAGCCATGCTAAGGTGGTTAATTCCTTAAATGCTGCAATGTGTTGTCCACACTCTGCTTTGGTTTTAGACACACTGTAGCAACACCAGTGGCAGCATTACATGATAATCCTTTGCTTTTAGATTGCTTTCAGCTGTTGCAATGGCATTTTACAGCATTACTGTGCCAAACAACTCAAAGGTCTTTGGCTCCACTTAGTGTTTGAGAAAACATTCACAGCTCCACAGATGCCATACCATTATGACTTAGTGTTTTTGCACCAAATAGGATGCTAAAGCTTTGGTGTTATATATTTTGTGGATAAATCTGTGCAAGCTGGGCTTTATGTGACATATTTTGCAATAGAAGTGAACATGCTTGCTGCCAGATGACTGTCTCCTCCCCTTGTTCATGAATATTTGACCTGAATCTCCCTTGGCCACCACCTCCAAAGTAAAAAAATATATATATCATTTTTTTTCCCCTCTATGGAGTATTTTATTTGGCATCAATATACTGTTTCTTATGTGTGCTCCATCAGCCTCTCAAAACTTTGATGATGCCAGTAAAAAGTGTTATGGGAGTGGCTGTATTTTTAGTCAGCGTGATTGTGTTTTCATCCCACATTCTCCAGGTGCACCCAAGAAGTGCAGTACACTCTGCATCTGTGGGGAAAGATGTGTTTTAAGTGCCTTCTTTCCAAACTGTCTAGACAAGCTAATTACTGCACTACCCAGCACATCATTCAAATGCCATTTTTTTTTTATTCCTGTCTGAAAGAGTTGGGTGTGGAGATTTAAAGAAGCCCCACTGGGGGTTTCTTCAGTAACTGTTGTGAAAAAATATCTATTTATGAAGGTTGGAAATAATCCCAGCACTGCACTCCTGTGTCTCTCATCTGATCAGGCGTAGTTTGTCTGAATAAAGCTTTAGAGTGAGTGATGCCCTATTTAGCCCCCACCTACAAATAAAAGTGTCTGAATTTTACCAAGCTGAATTTGTTTTTTCCCCACATAGTCAAATATTAAATTATCTCATTCAAACCTTTTTTTTTTTTACAAGATAATTAATTACTAGTTGCTTAATATACAGGTTGTATGTGAGTCACTTTTCAAAGTCGCATACTGCTAAAAAGCTCGAGTACGGCCAGTTTGCTATCAGTATTTTTCTTCAGCAGTTCTGCCTGAATGTCAAAAAACATGATCGTAGTTCTCTGACTCTGTTTTCCATGACCACACCTCTAGAAACCAAAGCAGCTCAGCTTATACATCCAAACAGCAGAGGGCAGTCAGTACATAAAAGTCATTTAAGATATCATCTGAATTATGAAGAATCGGTGATTATTGATCCAGTCATGCTGTCGTCGACATGAGAGCTGGGCAAGTCAGATTTGACTGTAGGTGCATTTTACATAAATAGAAATATACATCGTCCCAGTGCTGATGCTGAATTAAGCATTTTCATTCCTCAGCGAGGCATTTTAGAAAGAGACACATGCCTGAGTTTCTTTTTATAAAGAGCTTTGAGATCTGAGGCCACACACTGCTTCACTCTTCGCCACTCCACTTTCAAATCAAATTATGCGGCCAAATTTCGCCATTCAGTGACAAGAGAAAGATGTTGAACTGCAGTTTTGTAGTAAAGACCATCAAAACTAGGGCCATCCAGAAGATCCATTAGTGAGACTATACCTATAACCTTGAGGATGTTTGAAATGAACGATTAACATTGTAAATGCTGCTAGCTTACAAATCCAGTGTCAGAGTGACTGCTTTGAACCTCTTTAATTTACTGAAGAGCTGTAAAATAGCTATGGTATTTGTCCCTCAACTAGTTTATCATCACTGAAACTGAGATGTAACACTTACTGTTTTCCCCTGCCTGAGTGATTGATTGCCATTAATTCTGACTACAGCTGTGCTTTCATACAGACGAAGAACAAAGACTTGAAGACAGGCTATTAAACTTTGCATGAAATTATTGCCAGATTGCCAAACTATATCTGTAGTTAAATCTGTCTCCTATGAAAACACACACACACATCACAGACTTGATCAGGTGCTGGACAGAAAAACAACAACCATATAATAAGAGTAAAGTCTGCACACAAGCTGTTCCCAGTGTCCTTGTATTAATAAACACTGATACATGTAATGGACTGGTGACCTGCTCAGGGTGTTTCCCTGCTTTCTGCACAATGCATGCTGGGATTGGCTCCAGAGACCCATGACCCTGAACAGGAGTATGAATCGGTGGTTGGATGACACATGTATAATGTTTTGAGCATGTTTCTCTCCATCCCTAACCCTTTCTTCTCATTTCTTCTAAGTTCATACACATTGGGAGCAGCTTTCCGTGTGGGGATTTTTTTCAACATTAAAACCCAAAATATCTTTGCCAACAACTTAAAGCAGTGCTGTCATGGCTGCATGTTGCTTGTTTCACAGGTTGCATGAGCAGTTTTTTTTTTTTTTTTTTTGCAACAGTATAATCAGCTTTTTGGGCCAGGAATATAATAGGAACTTGTAGGGTGTAGCGCTGTTAAAGGCATGCTTACTTTTTCTTACTTTGACTATTTGAGTACTTTCACTTTTTCTACGCCTCACACTGACATGTTTCTGTCTCTTTTTTAACTCTTTCACATAGTTGAATAATACTGTAGAGTGCCTTGCTTGATGGATACAGGCATGGATGGCTGACAAACTTGCAGGCTCCATTGAGCAATCAGAGCATTTGTTTGTTGGCCCAGAGACAATGTGGGACACTTGCCATGACAACTGAAGCTGGGCCTGATATTTATCTTGAGTGTTGACTTATGAGCCCCAAGCTCTTGAAAGCGCGGTGAAGGAATTTTTAGACGCTTGCCCTAAAGCTTAACTAAGAATACAGTGGTTCTTTTACGCACGTGTGCTTTTCGTATAAATACCGTCCCCGTGATCAAAAAGGTCAGTAGGAGGTGGATTTTCTTAACTTGTGCTCGGATTTTTTAAAAAACATTGCGTTTGCGCTTTTACAGTTTTCAAGTACTGTCAGCTTGACGAACTTAAGAATGACATAATACAGGTTTAAATTACTTGTGCCGCCTCTTCATTTACGTGACTGCTTCAGAGATGCATGGCTCAGTGAAAGTCCAAACCCCAGCCCTGCCACATAAACACCATGAGGACTTCCAAGGCCTCTGGGTGGAAAGCCCAGCCCTGCTCTGCCTGTTTGGGCTGGTCCTCTCCCAGTGATAGCTTACCTGAGGAATTCTCCAAAGCTTTTTTATATCCCCATTTATACTCGGGCAATAGCTCTGCGCTCTCACAAAGGAAAATGTGTACAAACGTAAACCCCCATCCTCACTCGCTTTTGGTGAAATATAATCAGTCTTTTAGCCCGGGCTTTGCCTTTGTACCACTCTCCTTCCCTTTTCTCCCAGCACATTTGCTTTAGAGGCAGCACACAAAGTTCAGGAGCGGCATTGTCATTTTGAGCGCGCTTGTGTAAACAGGGCTAGATGATTGCATTATAATGCAGCCCCTCCCTTGGGACTGTGACATATCAACAACTACACCACTATTGTTTAGCCTCAGGTGTTCAGTTCTGCTTGGCAGGAAATGCTCTTGCACAAGGTATGTTCTCGAAGTGGTAAAATGAGGACAACAGCATGACAGATCATTAAGGAAATCAGGACACTCTTGGGAAATAGGCTGCATCCTGATTCCTTTATTTATTTAATTCTCTTTTTATGTCACTAGGCAGGTAAATTAAATACAGTTCTTTTTTACAATTATCAAGTGTTATTCTGGTCACCAGGTGCAAACTAGTTAGCATTAGCAAGCAGCAATCATAGAATAACACTGTCATTGGTTGGTATTACAGCTACTGACAGAATCACAGAAATAGAAAATAGCAAGATATGATTAGAAAAAGTTACACTTCTTGAGCATCCCTTATACAAGATAAAAATAGAGTTTTTAAGACTTTTTTTTTCTTTTTATGTGTGTCAGTTTTGCAAGTTATGAGCCTCAGTTCTGTTTACTGGGGTGCAGGGTTGGGATCAACAGCCTGTAGCCAACATACCTTCAAGGTCAAGGTCAGGCAGTGGTTATTAGGCAGGGTTATGGAGATGCATGTGTTTGTGGTAATGTAGAGGTCAATTATTGCAAAAGCTATTTATTGCTTTGTGTGGTTATGCTTTTGATATTCTTGTGTAACTCCTGGTCTCATTAGTATGGACTTTCTATGCTTATTTTGGCCAAATAAACATATTAACTTGTTGCCATGACCTTACGACTGAATTTTGCACTCAAGGTCCAGGACTACATTTGTGATTTTGATGCATTATTTTGTCTTTTGTGCATTGAATATTGATGCATTAAATATTGATGCTTCCACTTCATATTTTTTAACTGAACTGAACTAAGCTAAACTAAATTTCTCAAAACCAATATTCAGTATCTTCATTCCATATACTATAATACAAACCTAGCCATCTGTGTATCCACATCCACGCTTTCTTCTTAATACCAACAAACAGAAGTTACTGGATGCAGCTTTGATCTCTCTAACAGAAGCAAATGACTGTCAGCTATTGCCAAAATCAATTTGAACAACAACAGTGACTATAGGTGATGAAATTATGAAATCTTGATATGTACATGCATGTCTGTGTGTAAGGGAGAGAGAGCGAGAGACAGAGAGAGATTGTGTGTTTTATGAGTGAGCGAGATAAACAGTTGAAAATGTGTTGTCAAAGGTTCATGGCCATCTTCCTGTAAAGTGAC
Organism: Neoniphon sammara; assembly: GCA_900302535.1. Classification (NCBI taxonomy): domain Eukaryota; kingdom Metazoa; phylum Chordata; class Actinopteri; order Holocentriformes; family Holocentridae; genus Neoniphon; species Neoniphon sammara. The sequence continues at coordinate 30,994 of OMKZ01010978.1, read as the reverse complement.
AACAACAATATTCCCTGTGGCATTAAACTACGAATGTGATTATGTTCAGTTGGGTAGTCTAACCTGTCACTGCCGGTTTGTCAGGTAACTGATTTGAATCACGTTTTTAGCCACTTGTTGACATTCTTTGTTAAAGCAGGTGATCATCAGCTGGCTAGAAACAGGTATGGCTGATGATGTAGCTATAAGTGCCTGAATTTCATCATTAGATGCCTCTGCGGCTGAAAATCAAGTTTGTCCAAAGACCTGTCAGTTTAGTAGAAAGCATCTTGAGTTAAAACTGGCTGCCATGCTTTTCCATAATGCTAGGAACATACAGTATATTGTACAAAGTGTATATAAGTTGCCCCAAGTCTCATGGAAAGAGATGAGGGTCAGCCTCATTTAACTAGAGCCACGGCAGATCTGTGTGGGCTCTGCAGACCATTCACAGCAGACCATTATTTTTCAGTTATAAACAACAGCGATGCATCTGTCGAACATCAAATTTCTTTGGTCTCGTTTGGAAAAATCTAACATCTCGCCGAGAGATCATAAGAAGAACCTTTAAAGAACAGGTATTTCTGCATCCTGCAGGGTGGCAAAAAGTCACTCAGTGGAACAGAGTGGGAATGAATGAATTGGGATATTAGCTGAACTTGCATAGAACAAGTTTTAACATGGTTCAAATGGTAGCTAGAAGTAATTGTGATAACTTTCAGTGTAAATTGGCTGACTTTAGTGAGATGAAAGGATCTTCTCTTGTTCTCTTCCTGTCTAAGTGTATCATCTCATTTTGGATTCAAGTTTATGCAGATATTCTTCAGGAGGGTAAAATAGCCATAAAAAGAAATGCAGGGGAGGGTGTTTTGATCTGTGAACTTTATCTGACCCTGTGTGTTTTGAATAGTGGCAAAGATACTGTATTCCACCCAAATACACGAGAGCCCTAGATAATGTTTGATGGACAAACAGTAAATAGAGCATTGTAGAGATCTTCACAGAATGCAGACCAGCGCCAACATAATTTCAAAGGGGGAATCTGCCAGTGTTAGGAGCTCTGTTTGCTCCCAGACAAATGGGAGTCTTCTGAGGTTTCATCAGGCTGGAAAAAAAAAAAAAAAAAGATATGTCCCTAGGGCTTTTTCATTAAAACCTATTTACTTTGAAATGACTAAAGAAAGAACAGCAAAAGAAAGAAAATGTGATGAACAGGCTGTAGATTACTTCTAAGCCTGGCAAACATCAGATTGCCCTCACTTTAGGTATGAGCCCTGAAGACAGATTAGTGCCATTTTTTCATTATTCTAACTTTGTTACCATGGAGCCCGTAGGACTTAAGGTCAAGTATTCATCTTTAGCTAAGTAATATGACCTGGTATGAATATGGAAAATTAAGGTTTCACTGAGGTGAGGTAGTTCCATATCAGAAGGTGGCTGTACATTTTTATTTCATGCACACAAATGTCAGACGTTTGTATTGACCTGTGTCAAGTCACTGTAATTGCTTATCTCTAACCTTTATGCATTACATTTCCTGGGTGTCATTGGGTTCAAAATCTATTGGGGAAGAGCAGTATGGCCCTTGAATGGCCTCTGTCACTTATAAATTATAAAAACATAAGTAGTTCTGGTTGAGGCCAGAGGCAAAGAAAGCACTCACCTCAGAGCTTTGTATACTACATGAGTAGAAAACAAAATTACACTGCGCAATAATTAATATGATTGATATGATGAAAAAAACATCAACGCTTGCATGTGATTTTGTGCCGCATAGCTGAGTTAAATGCATCGCTGACATGTTTGCTCCTCGGTACTGATGTGTTCAGGCGAGAGGGCGACGGCGTGCGAGTCTTCTGGGACAGGCAGAGAGAGCCGTCCTTTTCCTCGAGGTGGAACCCCTTCGCCACGGACTACCCCTTCATCACCTTCACCCACCACCCTGTGAGGAACGCCAGTGAAAAGTTTGCTGCCCTCTGCGATGTAAGTCAGTATGACAGTCTGCCATGCCATTCATTTTGCTTACATTTCCTTTAATCCTGCAAACGGCTTCCATTGCACTTTTATTTTTAGTAACGGTGTTTTTACTTTATCACTTGAAAAACATAGCAGCTGTTGCAGGATTCATTATGTGGGAAAATGAGTCATCAGACACCCAGAGAAATTACTTACTGTAATTAAGCAGCAGATATTATCTACTGTGTGTGCAGTCTATCATTTTCTTCATCCTGTATTAAAGCACACCAGACATAGACACAGATATGAATTCTGATACTACAAGGTTATTAACTGTTTACACCACACTCTTCTGACATGGCATTAAACATCATGATGCCATTGATTCTACTGACACTCAGCATTTAACGTTCTTAATGGGCCCTAGCTTCTTGTTTTGACAAATTATGATGGAGTTCATGCACTGTTTCAAAACCTCGCACAAACATTTCAACATAACCATGATGTTTATGCAGAAGGCCCAACATGGGGGAAGGAGGATAGGTGGGGAAAAAAGACTTGCACTGAGCAGTACAGTGTCAGCACTGTAAAGCTTTGTCTCCTATAAATTATGGTATCATACAGGCAGTTCATATTACGCCTGCTATATATCATGCAAAATAATATTTGGAACTGAAATTACGAGCAACTATGCATTTTGATAATTGCACACAACACTGGCCCTCAACTGCTACATACTATAGACCACCGAAGTGGTTGCGCCTTCAGGACACATCCAGTTGTTGTTGTTTTTTTTTTAAATTATCATTATTTGTCTATGATGAAAATAAATAAGGTTTTTGGTCCCCATTTGCCAATAATGACGTCCTTTTAATAAGACAACAGCATAGGTTTGTTACATGTGTTACCGACTTCTATTTTTCTTAAATATATATTTGCTATCAAACTAGGACTGGAAACACGCCTCAAGACGTTAACTTCAATGTCAACAACTGTAATGCTAAGCCAGCTAATGCGAGCAATTCATTGCAGATTAAAATTGTGCTCCACACCACATCTGCAAATAAAGACATCCACACTAACATATAAAGCAAAGCATCAGACCTAGTTTGAAGCAGTAATTCTGTACCCCAACCTGTTTTGTCATTCTTCTGGCAAGGCGATGGAACCGAAAGCTCAAAGTCGCTTTGGTGGTCGATGTCAAACCACAGCCTGACTCAAACTCAAATTGTTGCAGAAAGACCTGGAAGCAAATCTACTAAGAATGTCATGCCCGTCTTAGTCGTCCATCACTTGAGAATGAGAAATGTGCCTTGTTGGGCCCCCTGAAGAAAAATGTGAGCGCAGACAGCTTCGAGATCACAACAGATGGGTGATTTGGCAGAGACGTTGACGCCTGACCTATTCCTGTTTCCTCCTTCTCTCCTCTGCGTGCTTCCCTCCCACCTTCACCCACCTTCCTGCAGCAGGAGATCACCTTCTAAATATGGCCTTCAGTGCTGGTCAGGAAACTTATTCAGGTGACCCCACAGATCATGTAACCGGTGCAGGATGTTGAATCTTAGAGGGCTTGTCCTACGCATTCCCATGCCCTATCAAGAAGGAATAGGGGGGAAAGAAAGACGTGTGATTTCTGGTTCATAGGTGATTCTGCCTTCCTGTCCACAGATCCACAAGTTCCGCGAGCAGCTCCGAGAGGCGGCCCAGAAAGCCCACAGCATGAAGCCGGTGCCTGGGAAGGCCAACGGCGTTCTGGTCCTGAATCAGCCCATCCATATCGAGGTTTACGTGGGCCTCATGTCTTTCATTGGGAACCAGAACAAACTGGGCTACTGCCTGGCGCGAGGAAACATCGGGTTCTGAATTCTTCTACGTCGTATTTAATGGTTCTTTGTCTTTATTTGCAAATCGTTTGCAAATGACTATTTATAGGTTACTGAGTTTCTTCTGATTATTTGTTGTTTACAGATGTGGGTGAGCCGAATTCTTTCGAAATCTAGATGGATTGCGTAGTGTTTTTTCTGTCTGCATTTTTTATGAGGCCTGCTACTTGACACTTGATGTGCAGATTCACAAAGCGTGCTATATGATGTTTAAATTACCATGTGATCCACTCCACTGCTTATTACCAGCTCATGGTGTACGAGCGCTCCGAAATATCCACATTTCAACACGGCTCTTCACCGGATGATGGATCCCCTGTTGCTCTCAAGGAGCTTTGTGTTTGCCTCCTCAGTGATATGGTAATTCAACTCTTTCGCAATGGGAGCCCTTTCTTCCTCCCCCAGCTCCTCTGTTAAAAGCTCATTCCCATGCCACTCAGCTCCTTAGAGATTCACTGGAGCATAGGGGCACATTTGTCAGTTTAGTTTTATCATTTATAGTGTATTATTACAGTGCATAAGGTGCTGGAATTTCCCCCAGATTTGCTTGTTTACCATGTATCTGTCTGCCTTGTTTGGTTCTGTTTGTCTTGTAAGTGTGCTACACCCAAGCAAAGCTGTGTGCGCCCAAATACCAGTCTCTTTTCTGTTTGTCTACTGTATGGTATAATATAGCCATGTTTCTAAATTCACAGCATTTTTGTTTAATTCAAAAGTTCTTTTAATTTAAAAGGTGGCAGGATTTGACTGTTAATTTCCAAAGGGAAATTCTTGTAAAGCACGTACAAACCAAATGTTAACACCTAGTGGGCCTCACTGAAAGCATGACCGTATCCTGTAACAAAGGAGTCATCTTCTCAGTTGAAGTGAAACTTGTCTGTTTGGTCTTGCAGATTTTGTTGTTTGGATTCCTTTGCACTGTGTTGACTGTATTAGTTACAATACCATAACACTGACTATCATGAATAAGAATTCATTCGATGAAAAGTATGTTTATTAAACCTTAGCAATGACCTTTAACCACTCAGCAATCACGTTACATGTGGTTTTTCATATATTTTTTTCAAGACACAGATAATATCACAAATATTTAGAGCTTTAAAGTGAAATACTAGACTCATAAAACACAGTTTTGCTCACAAATGTCCCTGGTAATATCTAACACATCCTTTTCTGAATGACAAGTGTAACACAAACAAACCAAGCCAGCACTGAATTTAGGTTTTAGGTATAGTTTTCCCATCAGGAAGCAAGGTCAAGTAGTGAGTGCCCCAGAAATACATGCAGCTGTTATTCCAGAAGGTAAAGGTATATGGTTAAGTTCAGCACCTTTAGTATTGTGTATCATAACCTAAGGGGTTGAAGGGGTTAACATGTTTCCTCCCAGGATGAGGACGTGTCTCTAATCCTGGATCAAGCACTGCTGTGCCCCGGAGCAAGGCACCTCATCCATATTTCTGCTCTTCAAGTTGTAAAAGATGTGCAAAAAAAAGAGAGAGAGGTAGGATTAACTGCCAGAAAATGAACATACATTAAGTAATATAGGTTGGCCTCTCAAGAGTTGTACAATTGGGTTGCTGCTTAGTGTCAAAAGGAGAACATTATTCAAAGAATATATAACTCTTTCATTAACACAGTGTACTGTACGTATTCTGTTTGGTTTCCATGGAGAACAAAATAATAATCATTTCGTTCACCATGTGAAAGCTTTCCTTTATTGCCCTGATTTTATCTAAGCTACAGGCAGGGTAGTGAGCAGAAGCAGTTTGCGGTAGCGTGACCGTAAAACAGTACAATGTCACAAAACATTTGTATTAAAGAAGAAAGACATTAAATCGAGCTACACTTTGTAAGATGTAATGCTTTGGATGGTTTGTTTGATGTTCAGACAATGCAGTTTGCATGTTGTGTCACGTTTCAGTTTAATTAATTTAATTAGGCCCCAATCTCCTGTTTTCTCTTTTTTTTCGGTAACCCTTTATTTTCATGACATCTTTCAAGGGCCTGCCTTCCCTTGGCTCTGAAAGGTGTACATTTTAGGTGAGCTGACTTAATGCCAGGACATAGGGCACATGTGGGCAGAACTGTGTGCAGAAGGCAGGAGAGGATAGGTGTGTCGAGAATAGGTGTGTCTTTGTGCAAGATCCATCTCTGTCCTCAAATGTTCTTGCATAAGTAATCATTCCATTCAGCCCTCAAGGTATTCCATCTGAATCAGTCTGAATTTGAATTTCTCAAGAGTTGCTGTTAACATTACACGCACATACTACACGAGATGCATTAAAGAGACAGGGCAGGTGGAGATACTGCAACAATTTAGGACACAATACACTATACAAATTCAGAACGTAAATTACATAGAACATTTTTAGCATAATATAGCAGTCTGTTAAGTTATACAGCAAGAGTGAATGTGGCGAAAATATCAGTGTGATGTGTAGCTTCAGTGATAAATAATATGATTGTTAGTCGCACAAAAGTAACTGTCAGCTAACAATGTTGACATTGTGTTACTGACGTGTTATTTATTACTGGAATTGTAAATTTCAACCACGTACACAGTTACTGTTAAATACATAGAGTTACATACTTTTCTTGTTTTCATTTAAGACATTATGGTGAGGATACACACTTGATAGTTTTCAAATTTTATGTAGTGCGCTGGTGTTAAAAATCAGAGTAATTTAGCTGTTTTTCATCACCTTTTCCTGTGTGCTCACAATAAGTGTGTATCAGTGGATTGTCAACGAGCAACACACAGACTCACAAGATTAATGACCTCCAAGGTTTTCTAATGAGTGCATTCCATTCTGGGAAGGTAAGTCAGTGCCTAGGGCTAGAGAATATGGCTTGTGCTTCAGTCCAATTATTTTCCACTAGTATAACATCAAACTGATCAACTGGCAGGTTGCAGCACCTATCAAATTGCTATGGACTGACAATAGCGCACACTTCTGACAGGGAATACTAACCAGAGTGAAGCTGTCTTCAAGGTTTGGCAGGTCTCAAGAGAACTAAATTCCACCACAAACTATGTAAGCCACTCAGTCAATTATCTTCACTCTCTTTTGTGCAATTTTTAATCTCACTCTAGAAACATGCAACATAATGCACATTCAATAATGTGTGAATATGAATAATTTAGCTTGAAGAAAAGACCAAATCTGATTCATATCTAAGAGATAGTATCAGATGCTTTAGTTGAGGGTGAACCCACAGAGAAAGTGGAACGCTCATCCTTGTCTCCATGTCTAGCTCGACAACTCTTAAGTAGTTATTTTGCTTGATTGTGATTTGAGATGAGATTCCCATTGCCCCGAAGTGGAATTCGATTGGGAAAGTGAGAGGCTTAAAAACTCCCCATTAATGCTTGTGACCCAGGATGTCCCCAGCTAACAACCAGAGCTGCCTGGGATGCTTGGGGCAAGTAACATAAGACAAATTCTCTGAGACACACTTGCAATCCTGGTGTGGCACGCAGTCTTCTCATCTCTCTGTAATACCTTCAAAGTCCTCACAGATATGCCAGCTCGGATACCAAGCTTCTTTTCGCGGGTCATGCAACCTCAAGTCACCATTTTCATTTCTCTGACATCTCTGGGGCTTGTTTGTTTGGTAAACATGTTACACCTGTCAGTGGAATGCTGGTTGCTAACGGGCCAAGTCCAACAGCATTTATTATATTCTGGCACTTTCCCTCTTCTCACCTCTCTTCTTTTCCATCTGTTGCCCTTGCAGCAGTGCGTACAGTAAGTGTGAAGGAGTGAATGTGTGTGAAAAAGTGTGCGTGCGCATGCATGCATTTGTTCGTGCATGTATGTGCATGCGTTTGCATGTGCACGCATGTGGGCTACTGGGAAGCTGTCTGAATTGCTCTCATGTAATGGAGATAGAGATGGTGTTTTTATTTATTCCTCCCCCAGCTGTCACTGTTGTGTCTGGAGCCCAGCGCTGAACTCAGGGTTATGGGACACTTGGAAAACTGTCAAATCCACTAACCCTCCCAACTATGTAGAATGTTAGAGCCCAGAACACACCCTAGGTTCTTATTATGGAAAACAATAGCTATGAGGAACATGCGAGAAATGCTTGACCTGTTGATCTGAATGTGCTACTCATACGCCTTTGTATGCAGTTGAACTTCATAGAGTGGCAATAGAAAGTTTGTTATTCTTGTATTGTGTTGAATCAGAGGTACATTTCACCATCATGGTGATGATGGTGAGATAATGATTGATAATAATATTGTAGCTTCTTATGTGTCTAAGCATGGTACTGGAACCATGATGTTTTCGTCGGGATTTTTCTTCTGCTTCTTCTAGTCTCAAAACAATCTGGAGCTCAGAGACTAGAAGTCCCAGAGTAGCCAAATTTCTAACATAGATTTCAAAACTCCCTGACTACTCAGCCCAAAAATACAATACACCAGTCAACCAGATGGTGGTGCTATAATAAGCAATTTTATATAACCAGCAGCTTCACATTTTACCAGATAACTTTTGAATCCTTTTTCTTTTTAGTGAGATTCCTCAACACTTTTTTACTATTTCTCCCGTGAAGTTGACTGAATCTTCATTAATTTTTGCACACAGCATACTGATTTCCTAGGTTACAACTGTTACATATCAGTTTGGAAACCAACCAAGAGAGCGTGTATGTCACTCTGTTGGCTGGTCAGTCTGTTAGCCCCCAAAACTTCACAGAGCCAAGCAGATTGCAGCTTATCATGAACTGCGTGCTTGTTTACATCAACTGTTAAATATTAGATAGGCCTTTACAGAATACTGTATCTTTAGTGCAATAATAGGGGGAAAAAAGTTTAGCAGCAAAAAGGAATAACAAAATTTTTACTCAGCTCTATGAAGGTTGCTCATCTTCTCATGATGTCTTGTGGGGATTGCACACCATGTGCAGTTCACACTACCACCTGAGTAAGCACCATGTTACAGGACATATTTACAGTTCATCAAATCAGCGCGATCAAAATGCTCACTATTTGAATTGATGCACCTTATTGCAGAAATCATTGTGTGTTAATACTTTTATAATTGAAGCAGGGCAGCTATGAATTGTATCAAATTATCCTTACAGTACACCTTGCTTTATGCCAGAGACTCTTAAGTTTTTCTTTCTGAAAAAGAAATCAAAACTGTATTCTCACCCAAGGGCCTGGACCCAGTATAAATACACTCAAATCAGTTTGGGGTCCTCATACATAAGGAACCAGGCCCAGTAGTTTTACACATCTGAGTAATGTTCATGACTTTGTTTGTTTCGACCACATTGTGGTTTAAACTTCCCTCCCTGTATGAATTCTGTGTAATAATAGTGCTACAGGTTAATAGGCCATAAAAAGGAGATATTTCCACGAAGTCTATGCAAATAGAGGATTTGCATTATGGGTGCCAGGTGTTCACTATTAAACTTTCATCCAACAATGTCATCAGAGTGTAGCTGCTTGACTGTGTTGTAAACTGGAGAAAATCAACAGCGTAAACTCAAAGTGCTGTGACTGTGCTCAGATTAAGTAACAGTACCTTCAATTCAACACAAAAATGACTAATTATACTGGAATAGCTGGATGCGAAATTGATGACTGAATAACATAAAGTTAATAATCACCTATTCTGCATTAAAGGGGCAACATTCATCTGGTCAGTGATGATTGCACTCTTTGGAATATGTCTGCAATGCACACAGTATATGAGTCTGAATCTGTGTTGCCGTGTCAATCATCCCGCCCCTTGTTGTAGGACGCCCCCGTTAGAGAGCTGGGCAGCCGCTCCTCAGTCGTGAAAACTAAGCGCTGCTGACAGGCTGCTGGAACGGCCGGAGTGGAGAGAGACAGAGCAGAGTCTGCAGGGGACTCGGCCTGAGCCCCAGACATGTATTAAGATTACCCCTATACACACACACACACACACACACACACACACACACACACACTAATCCCACATTCACATCACTATCCTTTAATCCACTTACACACCATGACTCCCTACAATTTCATACCCACAATAAGAAAAATAATAATAATACTGTGAGTTGCTGCATGTAAACTGTGAGCTAATGCTATTCATTGGGAAACTTTGTGTTTGATTCAGGTTTTTTTTTAGATCATGATTTGGCATTAGCTCAGTTTAACCTTAAGTTTTATTCATTCACCCTCTTGCCAACAGGGGGAAACAACTCTCTGACATTTCTCCTCAGCCTTCTACACACAACTACATAAGCACAGAAAATACACTATTCCAGCATGCAGCTGTATATGGTATGTTTTATTTTTCCATTGTTTTTTTATTAGTTTTGTTTTGCTTCCAGCTACTTTTGCAGTAGTGCTGCTATATTTAAACCACAGTTTGACCATGAATACACAATAGTATTTTTTTTAAACTCATAACATGTTTGCCTGTGCAATGTGTGTGTGTCACAGTAATGACAATTTCTTAACAGGTACTCACAATTAAAACATAAGACTATGTATCTTCTGGTATTTACATCTTACAAACAATATTTAAAGTAACAATATTCAACAATATTTAAAATTCCACTGGTGAGTTAACACCACAGACAGTTAAGCTTGTTCCTCATTACTGTGATATCAGATATCAGTTTGGTGCAAATAAACCAGTGCCAGAAGCTGTCATACTTTTGATATCTGTACACCTGATAGTAATGAAAACTAAATTCAGTCATGTCATTTGCAATCACTGATGATTATAATTCTTATTTGCTTATTATTAATAATATGATTATTATTATTATTATTATTATTATTATTATTACTGTTGTTGTTTAAATATTAAATTCTATTTCATGTAAAGCATCAACTCCTTAGAAATTTTTTTTTCCTTAATCCAATGTGATTTCTTTTTTTTTTTTTTTTTTTTTTTTTTTGTTTTTGATTTTTTTTTTTTTT
>OMKZ01010974.1:1513-14497 GCA_900302535.1 Neoniphon sammara | reverse complement strand
CTGACGCAGCCTTGGTGATGACAATCTGAGCCACAAAACATGTAGGAATGAGACTGTTACCATGTGGTTAACCAATGGTTCACGTGATTTTTGTAACTTTTGGAAACACACCATCATTTCATTATTTCATTATGAACCACATCTCATAGGTCTGATGTGATAGCCAGGATGTGAAGTATCAAAGCCCTCCTCCGGTGAACTCATGGCCTCAGCCGTTTTCAAAACTCTTCCTGAAACAGCTCATGTCAGAGAGTCTTGTATGATCTCACCCATCACAATTAAATCAAAATGAGTCTCTCTCTGAGCAAAAGGTGTAACAATGCCCCTCCCAGTGATTTGATCCTGGTTTAACTGGTTGAACTCTAACACTCACTTAACTTCAATTGAAATGATTATATGGTGTTGGTTATGTGTACTGTGTATATTATAGTGTCTCTTGTATATTACATTTGGCTGCAACCTTTAGGGATGATAAAGGTACTGTCCTGAACTGATCTGAACTGAAATGGGAATAACAACTAGTTACAGACAACTGGAAAAACTTATCCAAGCCACTGATTAACCAGCTGCACATATGAGACTGATGTTGAGCGGTGAGATAATCATACATGCTTCATACAACTCATCCCTGTTTTCCCTAATTAGCAATGCAGGATATGTATGTAACATTACTTGTTATAGAATTTATATAAAGTAACAGCATTTAGCCCACAGTGTGAATAGCTAACATTAGCTTTGTACCTGTGGTCTGCTACGGGCAGCAGTTAACTTTATTTGGACCTGAGTTACATCTCTTCCCTCCCACTGAAGCCTCTGGATTCAGGCCTTTGAGACCAGCACAGCAGGGTCAAATTTATTTTTAAGCCGCAATGTGGAATTTTTTTCCACATAATAAAAATGAGTAAACAGCATATATTATACATTATCAGTCTGTGTATGTCTGAAACTGGCTATACATGCATAAACTCCTTCTGTCTGAAAATGGTTTATCAACAATGTTGAGAGTTTTGTGGCATGTTCAGTTTGCTGTGGGTGTCACATAGCTGTGGCCTGCAGTCAGCTGGCTGTGGCTCAGATGGGTCTAGTGATCACAGGAAGTCACAGCAACAACAATAAGAAGTGCTTAAAGTAGTCAGATAAACAAAACAGAAAGAACGTCCATGTTTTTGAATGCAGATCGGCTGACTTTGCCCTCTGCTTCTTGGTGGGAATTTGCCCACCTGAGAGGGCGGACAGAGAGGTTAACGTCACACATCCTGAAGTTACATTAAAAACTGCAGCTTTAACCTACAAAGCTGCAGCAATAAGCAACAGACTTTTGTAAATTAAGAAATGAAGAAACTCCCTCTGCTTACATCTCGGATATTCTGGGAGTCAGAAAAGTGGACCAGGTCGCCGTTGTAGAGCTCCTGGCTTCCCAGGAAGTCGCTGTACTCGCCGGGCCTCAGCTGGCTGGGCTTGATGCCGTTGGCCTGAAGGAACTGCTGGTAAGCCACACCGAATGCTTGGCCAATAGCCTGGGCTATGATCTGGGCCTGCAGGGAGAAAACAGAGAACTGAGCTGTGATTGTCATGTCTGGACATGTTTGTCGTCTTTATATTCATATCTCTGAAGCGCCTTTAAATCCAAAAGGTAAGAGCTTTTGTTCAGATTTTCTTCCTGTTCTTTTCTTCCAAAGATCTTTAATCTCAAGTGTAAACCACCATCTGTTTTCCCATGTAATGCCTGTTCCTTGAGTCCACAGGAAAACAGCATGAAAAAACATATCCTTACCTTAAGTTCATTCAAGCTATCTACTTCCCTATACAAAATCTGGACCACATTTTTCTTTTTTGTAAGTAGTTTTCAGTCATCTTTGTTTATATGTCTCTCCCACCCACCATGTGCATTTTTTTTTTGTAAATGAAACTTTTCCTACAAAAGGAGTTAAAACAGGCACGGCTAGCAACAGAAGCAATGGCCTCATGGCCTACAGTAACACACAGCTAATTAGTTTCTAAAAGAAACTCTTCTTCCTTCTATTCAGCCTCGCCAGCAGAAACTGGGACGGCAGCCAGACCGTTTCTACATTCAGGAGAACTTGCGGGCTGACTGTGGAAGGAAAAACTGCAGCAGAGCAGAAAACAGCGCACTTGACCCGCTCCCAAATGAAACGTTGTAGGAAGAAATATCTGGAATATGTAAGGAGCACACTTTAAAAGTGTTTAATTTTCACTTTACATGCATAATGTTATGGCTTTTGCAGCTTAGAGCTCAAGATTACTCTCTATCAGTCAGATGAATTGACTTGCGGAAACCAACTTTTATGTTCTCAGACCACAGCAGTTATTGGACTCCACAGTTCAACAACCACTTCCACTCTATTTAAAAGACCAAAGTATATTTTAGAAGTGTTTCTAAAATCCTTCTGGATCCTAGCAAAACAGACCAGATTTTCTGGCATTTGGCTGGTGTTAAATTCCCACTCAGCATATAACAAACATAGCAAGTAACATGCCATTTTGGATTTCCTGTAAATATGAACTGCCAAAGAAAAAAACATTTACGTCAGCCTCCCAATGGGAATTACAAGATATATGGGATTGTTTTGATGACTCTTATATCTCGTGCTTGGCGTCATGAATAGCAGAAGTGGATCAACACAAAGGCAAACATCGCAGAGAATCTGCCAGTGTTGGAAATCCCATATAATAAAGTCAAAAGCATCAGCTATATTCATTCAAGTACAATCACTCAAGAAATATCTGCTGCAGGTCACTTATGATTGACTTTAAAGCAACTTGTTAATGAAAACAAATTTCAATCGCTTTTTGGTTGCGGACCTTCCAATGAGTTGAACACCTGATGGCTTCCAAGTTGAAGCGTCTTCCAACATGATGTGAAACTGCAGCATAAGACCCTCCTGCTGAATTAAGCCAGCTCCCCCTCCCTCCCATGACTCACATCATCAGAGGAGAAGACGTGGCAGATCATACAGTATTTCTTCTGCTGCCCAGATGAGGAGGAGGAGGAGGAGGAGGAGGAGGAGTTGTCACTGTCCTGTCCTTTACGACTTGCCGGCTTCCTTCGCGCCATGAGCACCACAATGCTGCCGATGTCGGCGATGTAGGAGATCATCTGGAGTGAGTGGTCCATCATGGCTTCCTGAGGAGAAACAGGACATGAAGGAACTGCAGCACCGACAGAGAAAGGAAAGGGAATGCTGGTTTTGGAAACGAGGAGCATTATCCCTTTAAAATGTCAAAAAAAACATAGTCAAAGAATGTTTATGCATAAATCAATAAGGTAAATGGTTCATGAAGCAATTAATGCCATATTTATTTTAACTGATATTACTACTAAGCAGAGGAAGCAGTTTTTTTAAAATAACTTTGTTTCCCAAATCAAACTATTTGCAGTTAATATTTGAGATCTCGGTATCTAACAAAATAAAAGCGTTTATCATTATATCCATAATTGTGCAGCACTAAGAAGCAACCAACCATGCAGAGGGGGAGCTGACAGTGGATGACCCACTTTAACTCCCTTGACAATTCAACTACTCAGACAGGAGATCAAAATAGACTGTACTATACAGGGAACGATGTTCGCAGAGCCCTCATATTGAATCACCATCAAATTATATCTTAATGTGGACTCCACCTGTAGGAGGGTTCAGCTCAGATGTGCAAGTAAAGAAATGCAATGCTAACTCAAAATTAAAGGAAAAAAGTTTTCTGTTGAAGTCAAAACACTACATTTACACTTAAAGTGTTTAGCTAGTAGAGCAGGCAGGGGTGTGGTGTCTTGCTCATAGAGACTTCAACAGGACAAAACCAATAAATGATGAACAGACACTGGCGATGCCAAAGATCAAACCTGTAACGTTTCATTCTGACTTTCAAGCCCTATTCCTCAAAAGAGGCACTGTGCTTTAAAACTACTGCCAAGTACTTCCAGCGGGGGTCAAAGCCATGATCTTTCAGTTATGGGACAGTCCCTCTAACCACAAGGAGGTCAACTTCACCTTTGATACTAATATTGATAATAGTGGTGTATTTCATTTCTAACATTTTTCCACTCAAAGCAAATCTCAAAAATCTCAAACTGACCTGGGAAAAGGATAAAGAAAGAAGGTAAAACACAGAAGCAAAGAAAAAGCATACCAATGGGGTAAAAAGAGGCGGATATTCACCAGGTGGCTGGTGAAACATACCTGTTTGTCGGCACTGAGCACTTTGATCCGCTGGGTAGAGATGAAGAGATCCACCTCTGTCATTGGCTGAGATTCGCCCTCTGGAGCCTGGAGGAAAGACGATCACAAGTACTGCACTGGACACAAACTGGACCAACTATGGTACAGCATTACCTACTGGAAATGCTGCAGGAAATGCTGTTATTCCATTCGAAAACAGTATTAGCAGTTTTGTTGCGTTGCTAAGCCAAATGTACCTTTATCCGATCCACAGCCTCCTGAGCCTGAGACATACGGGCGTTTGTCGATGGGTTTCTCTCTGATTTGATCTGGGTGGAGCCCAGGTACTTGGCACCAAATACCACTCCATCTAACAGGTCTTCAGGGTCACAAGGACCAGGCACTGTTACAGGACAACACACAAAAAACATATAAAATGACCTCAATTTAACTGAACCATGACTGAAATCACATCAAATGTCTTTTCTCCTTGGTGTCAATATGGGATTTGGTCATGAATTTGTTAAAAAAAAATTACTTACCATCTTTGTAGGAAGGCTCATCAGCACTCTGCAATTAAAGCAAAATGAGATATTAATGTATTGTCAAGAATCTTTTACTTTACTGTATGTATGACAGATGAACAATCAGTGTTGTTGGTGATTGAGCTTCATTTACTCTGAACCATAAGGGAAAACATGCAGGGATGTGATTAGAAACACTGAAGAGCAGGAAAACATTAATCTGCCTATAAATGAATGGAAGAGCTTGCAAAATAATGTAAATTCTGGACAAAAAAGGTATAAAAAAAAATGAAAAGAAAAAGATGATGGAGTCACACTGGATTGTAATATTAAACAGGGTAAGCAGTGTAGGGTAAACCCACTCAAACTGAAGTGATCCACTCAACTTCTACTCTGTTTGCAGAGTAGAGGTTTTAAAGTATTTTTTTAGCCTGACAAATGTTTTTGAGCCAAATGCACAGCGTACATCACAGCAAGTTGTGATACAAGTTATACTGGAACAGAGTAAAAGAAATACTTTTAAGAGAATATAATCATTTTTTGTTTCTATTTTCCGATGAGTTCAGCTGCGATATGCTGCTCTGCCACCTCATGCTGAACAAAATATTAAATATAATGGAGTCTGCTGACAATCTATTTAATGACAAAACTGTGCAATGTCTTTTTTGCATATCGGCCAACAGACATGCTGATTGATATATCTGTGATGAGCCAACATCCGTTGATAACATATCAGCCACTGTATCAGTCAGGCTCTTGTTGGCTTCATGATGACTGCAGGTTACAGTTCACCCTCCTTTTCACATACCACTACTTCACTGTTGTTATAGCACTAACTCCACCCACCTGCTCGCTGTCAGCAGCTGCTTCATCCTCCTCACCCTGCTCTGGAGGCTCCTCCCCCAGCTTCATCCACACTGGCTCGGGGAACTCGTCCTCAGGCAGGGAGGTGAAGGAGTCTTCCCTCGGCCGGAGCTGCTGGCCGTTCCCGTAGTGACCCCAGAACCTGTGGGCGTCCTCCTGGTTGTAGGAAACCGATACCACGGCGTCTACCTCCCCTCTGTGAGGCAGGTAGGCAGCCTGGTGAGGAGGGGCGCTGATCTCCGTGCACTCCAGCAGCCCCAGCAGGTCTCTCTGGTGGCTTTCAGAGAACAGCAGACCCGTGGTTTCAGTCGGCGTGGTTGGCTGCCGAGTGCCGGAGTCTGTGATCAGAGACGGCACCGAGGTTTCCAGCTCAGGTGTATGCTGGGTGAGGTGAGGAGGCGTTAGGCGGTCGGGGCGAGGCTCCTCTCCCATCAGCTGGAGCTGATTGAGGAGGGCGTGGATGCGAGTGTGGTCCTCATCGCCTGGCCTCCTGGTCATAACTGCTGCTTCCTCTTCAGTGATCCTTTTCTCCACCTGTTCAGAAACCGCCACCTCCTCCCTCTTCTCCTCTGCAGCGAGCCTCTCTCTCTCCTCTTCAACCCTGACGTGCACTTCCTCCACCTCTCGTTCAACATCATGGACTGGCACTGCGCTCTCATCCACCAACTCAGGCCTGTTTGTGACGGGCAGAGCCGCAGCACCGCTCACCTCCAATGGCGGTACTGACTCACACAGTCGTGCCTCCTCTTCAAGACCGTCCACAGCAGGGGGGAAGGTGGGGTCATCAAGGTCACCAGCTGAGCCTGCTTCGCTGGAGGAGTCAGACTTCCAGTCTAACGGAGGAGGCTCGATCAAGTTAAAGGAGTCCAGGTCCTCCACCTCTGAGCTGGGCAGATCTGCCGCAATCCCCCTACTGCCCTCGACAAACAAAGAAGCCCCATCGGCAGGGTCAGAGGCTGGTCGACTGGCGAGGCAGTTGTCTGATTCCATTCTGCAAACAAGCCTGTCAGAGGCAGAGATGGGTAGAAGCCAAAAGACAGCAGACAGACAATTGTCTTTAAGATACCATAGGGACTTTGGTCTAGTTCAGTTGTTCTGCAGCACAACAGTCTGAATGGTGCTGGAATAAAATGTTAGAACAGCTCCATCAGTACTAACTACCTAGGGGTGGCAACTGGAGCAGTTGCACTAATTGACTTAAATGTTGGCATAATTAAATACACATAATGTGGCTGTGAATCAGTTAAAGCCATCAGTGAAATACAATAATATACCCTCTTGTCCCCCTTGTTCCATTGCCTTCAAGATAGCAAACAGTACAAAGTGCACCATTGCGCAGTATGGGTAACCATCACATTCATCCCTATTAGGTTACAAATACCCTACCTTCTGTGTAATCCAGGTTCACTAAAATTCATTCATATACCATTGCATAAACAAACAACCTTTTGTATGTACGCAACGTCACTTGACAATAAGCAAGCCTGCGGCGTGACAGCCCAGATACATGCCGCTGTCCTGTCCTCTGCTGCATACGTTACAGCACGCCAAACTCCATTTAAAAAATCATAATTTAATGTTGGCTTTCAGACCCCGAACGACTTCTGGTAAATTCGGCATACAGGCGATCCACCAATCAGCACTTCTTCCAACTCATAACAGTGCTCCCCATAGCCCTTCGCCATACATTTTGGAGGAGGAAAACAGTGGAAATTACGAGCGGACCAATTAAAAAGGTAATTTTTTATTGAAATGAATGCTGAATGAGGTACTGCGTGCTATACAATAAGGATTTGCTCCTAATTACTGAGAAAATGATCTTATGCTAACAAGGTTGCAAATAACAAGTTATCCGATTTTTGAATGGACTTTGGTGTGACGTCCTCTCCATAGAAGACAAAACATATTCTAACTTGTCAGCAATACAAGGCTGACATCGAGGTGTTGCTGCTGTGTAGAATACATATGATCAAAGTTTATTCTAAAATGTAAAGAAGTCTGGCTATGAGTAACGTTTCCGACAATGTAAGCAAAGATAATCAACTCAGCCTAACTTGGCTAACTAAAGTTAGCTATCCAAATTAATACGCTAATTAGCTGATTAACTTATCCATTTCAGCACTCAATTGACAGGGCTTGTGTAGAATACGTGTATTTTGTTGTATGACAAAAACAAAGCTTACAGCTGTTCATTAATAAGAGAAATGAAGTGCTCTCACCTGGTATTTTAGGTCGCTATCCTTTGTGGGTCAGGCAGAAACAACTCCTCTGAGAGCCACGAAACAGAAGTTGACGTGGTTTTGAACTCTTTCCAAAACGCTGGCTGTGTTTTGTTCCTCATACTAACAACCATAACAACATTTTGCTATGTGACTCTGTGGGAATCTCTCATAACTCCTGGGTCAATAAAATTCCCCTAAACTAACAGTTTTCTTGATGCTGTTGTTGCCGACAGCGTTGTTCGCTCACCGTTCTCATGCTACGTTCACATGCTTCCGTAAACTACTACTTCCACAGTGGTAAATACTACTAATCACGCATTCAAGTTAATTTTGTCGGGAAAAAATGTACAATATAAACTATGTAACGATTTTTTTTATTAATAATTTAGTCCCTACATTTCTAATTTAACATATATGTCTGTCCAGCGTGTTTTTTTCCGTCTGTTCCTTTTGTAACTTTATCTGTGTGGGTCTTAGTAACTTTTGTTGACGCGGGTTCCGTGCTCTCTGCCATATAAATTTCACAGCTTAGCAACTCGTTCATCATAGAATTATTCACTTTTTCATTTCCATACTTACCATACTACCATTTTGCCGGGCTGTTCGTGTTCTCCCACAGCACTTGAAAGCAACACCAGTTTACGACGTTAAAAATATCTATAAAGTGCGCATGCGTCAGCCTTGCTCTAGTCCTGCTTAATAGAATGTCAATAAACCGATCTAAGAGCAGAGACGGTTCTAATGGAAATTAAATTTTATTAAGATATCATTTACAGATAATTTCTTAAATATTATGTAGGATTACTTTACATATAATTTCATTTAGTAGCACCTTCTGTTTCGGTGTGATGCCGGGACTGTTCAGTATGTTCAATACAAAACTGAACTAGCAGCTTAGTCTTTAACATTTATAGATAGATGCATGGTGTGGCCACACATTAGTCATTCAGAAATAAAATTTTCCACCCCAGAGACCCTAGCATTAAGCCATCTGATGAAAATAAATGATACCATGTAACATTTACTGGACAATCAGATGTGTGGAGTGTGTATCTGGGACAATTTACCAGAACAATATTTCCATTTATTTCCTGCAAGTGATGAGGTGTCACACTCTCATTATATCCCTCTAGGTGTTATTACACAGTTCTACTTTCTAAACCAGCTGGAACTCAAACTGGTGGGGTGACCACAACACACCATAAACGATTGACACTGTTTGATGACTGATGACAGATGATTAGCAATTGATTGTAAACAGTGCAGAAAACTAACTTCTACAGTACGTCCACGTGCAGCAGATTCAAACATTCACCAGACACATTCACTGAGTCGCAAGGCAACTGTTTTCACAAGATTTACCTGCCAAAGTGGCAGCCATAGTCCAAAGTTAAAAGCAACTGGCTGGTGTCTGACTGTAATTTTCCATCCTGATTATAAATACAGTAAAAACCTTGTCTTTCTGAATCATTAAGGAATGGAGGTCATTCAGCAGAATTAACTGTCTGAAAGATAATGAACTGCCTCGGGGAGCTCCCACCCATCTAACCAGAGTGTCCTTAGTTTAACTTGTGAAGGACAGTTTCACAGTGTCACACAGTCTAAATACTGTTTCAGAGCTCTTTCCGCCCCACTAAGAAAGAACAGTTACACGAATACTGCTGTAATTTTAAAAGAAGAATTTGTCAATATTACATATATATTTGCACGTTTGACTAGTCAGTTCAGAGGCTTGCATCCTAAATTAAACAAAGCTTAATTGCTCTCATCTTCAAATCATATTTGTGTGATGATTGCCTGGAATCTGATCATATGAAGATCAGCTGCACATCGTTTCACTCAGTACTCAATATATCCCAACAATTCATGTCATATGCACACTGCTGATCAAAAAGGCAAAGTCAGCCCTCACTGTAAGGCACAGACAAGGAACCGTCCGATTGGTTGCTGCTGCTGTTCATTTGGATCAAGCCAATCAGAGACGAGATGGTGCCCATCAGCCCCACCAGCCAGTTGGGAAATCGTCCTGCCCACAGGAAGCCGGGTGGCATCCAGTGGACGGCGTTGCTGAGGTCCGCCATGCTGCTGAGGATGGAGAGCAGCTCGCATCTCATCTGTCTGCGCAGCTGAGAGCGACTGGGAGAACTTCCGCCACTGCAGGGACAAATTTCATTTCATTTATTATTTATACAACAGAGCTTAAAAGTAACATTACAGATATAAAAACATTACAATTAAACTGGCCCGACTCAGTTAAAACTGATTTACAACAGGTTCCTGTTCTGCCGTACATTAAAGACAAAACTACACCACAACACAGAATAACACCAGACAATCACAAAAAAAACAAAGCATACACCACCACAATGACATTATGGGGAAAAGAGGGTATAAGTTGAATCAGTGGATACAGGTGTAGCCTTCCCTCAGGTAACGTTTGTAGGCCTGTTTGAAATGTGTAATGGAAGTTATTGCTCTGATGCTGAGAGGGATCTCATTTCAGATCTTAGTGTAAGTGTGAAAAAATAATCTTTGACCATAGTTATTTTTATACCCTGGAACTGGAATAAATGCCTGAGAGATTGATCTAGTAATGCGTTCCGGTCCTGTGTTGTGTCTTGGAAGTAGTGTAGTAAGTACTGTGGGACAGTTGTTGTTTAGAATCTGAAGATAAAATTTAATGGCTACAGTATTAGTGTAATTCTGAAAAGGCAGAGCGTTAGAGTGTAAAAGTGCAATACAGTGATGAGTCCAAGGGGGAAAGTTGCCATGTATCTTATAAACTCAGTGATTTCCTTTGTAGTGAGAGACCAAATAGGAAGACAATAGGATGTAGTTGAAAGAATGATTGCAACTTGAAGATCAGAGGAGAGTTTTGAATTTATGACATCTGGGTTTGAATCAGAAAGAACAGTTACAGTATCATCAGCATATAATAAACAATTAGAGTATTTGCACACAGTTGGAAGGTCATTAATATATAAAAGAAAAAGTAAAGGACCCAAGATACTGCCTTGTGGGACTCCCGTATGACAAGGGGTTGATATTGTCTGACCAATTGCTCATTTAGTCAGTGGACACTGGGCTCTGCTTAATCTCAGCAACGCTGAATGTACTCAAGTACTATAAAAAAATTCCTAGGCCCATGACAAGGCTGTAATGACCCATTTATGACCACAAGATGGCGTATTATAAGATCCAGGCTCTTCAGTGGTGGAATGAATTTCTCTCCAGTCGGAACAGCAGACATGCTGAGGCAAGAGTTCACCAAAAAGACATTCATACTGCAGCTGAAACTGTCCCAATTCTGACATTGTTTCCCTCTTGCATGATACAGATCTCTTTGTTCGTTTGACCAGAAAAGCATGGAGGACAATGTGGGGAGACAGGAGAGGTCACAAAGCAAATTAGTATTTGGGGAGATGCCTCCATTCACACAAAACTGTAGGGGACAAATTATAATCAACCAGTGATCGAAGCAGTTAGGATTAGGGCATGGATAAGCAGTGTAAGCAGTGATCAGATACAGCAGAACATTCTACCTCTTTGGCATTTAGCTGAAGTTCTTATCCAGGACTTACAATGACCCTTGCTGCATCAGCTGCACAGAAAGTGAATCTCTGAAATAAAATGTCATACAGTACCTGCTGCCGCCTCTGTCCCTCTCACATCTCTTCAGTTTCTTCTTCAGCAGTACGAGAATACGGACCGACCTGAGGAGCGAAGGATTCAGATAACATTTTAGCTGAGCTTCATAGTCTTCCATTCAACCTCCATTCTCAGTGAGCCATGCCATTAAAACTTTTTTTTCATCAAACATTCAAGACATCTCAGGGTGAGTAAATGATACAAAATATATTATTTTGGGGTGAAGTACTCCTTTAAAAGAACTTACAGACTGCTTAAGTTATATTATCACTGATTAATGAACTTTGGACAAAAGGGAATTAACACACTAACAAAAACTTGTGTCAGCCATTCATCTCCTGGCGTCTGTCTCAGCCACAGCGGAGAATCACAGTCTGCCACCTCTCTAGCAACACTGCAACATGTGGGACTACAGCTACACTTCAGGTACTCTAAATGAAAAACTGCCACGGGCTTTATTTGAGTAAGTGTTTTTAATAAACCAGGCACAGCCTTGCCTAAGTATTCCCAGCAGCAGAGAGGTTCCCCACAGCACTGTGCTGAACAGCCACCATTTGTCAGACTTGGCCTTGATGAGCTCGGCGTCGGCGGCCCAGGCGATGTGCTCACAGGGGTAGTAGAGCTGGTCGGCCATGTTGGTCAGCACCGATATCCAGCGCAGGCCCGAGTCCTCCTCCTAGGAATTAGGTCAAATATGTTAAAGTGCTGCATTTTAAAGGGGCATACCACTCCGTTTAAGAACTGCATACAGCATGTTAATCATAGGCAAAAAGGTTTCGTGAATTTGGTGAATAAAAAAAGACAAAGAGGAAGAGTTTAGCAACTTGTCTGTTTTTGCTCTTTAATTCATACAGCCTGGTTCAGAACATGCACATCAATGAATCGGGAACACAAGAAACTACAGAAACAAAAGCTGTATGATGTCAGTGGTGCAGAGATGTTAGCCTTTTGACAGTCATATATTCTGCATCAGAATATCGTTTTGTAAATTTAAAAAAAAAATTTTTTAATGTCTTCTTGGTGCAATCTTATGACATATGGTGTTTCAATGGCTACTATAACCTGACTAGTTATTAGAAGAAGTTTTGGCACGTCTGTGTTATTTGTCTGCATTGCTTTTTGGGTTTTGCGTGCTTGCTATGTTGGAGATTCACTTTAGCAAATCTGGGGCATGGTGGGACTGGCTGAGGAAAGCTTTTATAAGCTTTTATAAGGTGAGGGAGGTGGGAGGAGCTTAGAGTCATGTCAACTTGGACAACATGCTTGTGGAAAACATAGCTAGGCTTGAGGACACTGGGTTGCTATCATTACATCTCATTGGAATCTCCACACCACAATTTTAGGATTAAGTGAAGGGTCAGAAATTGATTATTGTAGCTTTAAACTAAAACTTTTAAATGTCTGAAGTTGAGCGCACCGTGGCTCCCAGCCCGTAGCTGTGGGAGTAGGCCAGCATGGACAGATCATCGAACAGCCTCAGCACCGTCCTGCAGTGGCTGAGCTGAGCAGAAAGCAGCAGCAGACTCTTCCCAAGCTGGGACGATGTCTCCG
>OMKZ01010973.1:1156-12311 GCA_900302535.1 Neoniphon sammara | reverse complement strand
TAAGAGGAGGAGACGGTTTGTTAGCGGAGAGATAGGGGGCCCTATCTGCCGCCTGCTCAGGTCCCTGGGAACTCAGTGGGAGAGGTGGAGGTGGAGGTGGTTTCTTAACAAACTCTGGAAGGTTTCTGGGAGAGGTGGAGACAACCGGTACCGCTCCCTGGGCCCCAAACAAGCAGCTGTCTTTAATCAGGACTCACAAAATACACACACACGCACACACACATGCACTAGACAGCAGACATGTGCATCTATAATACACAAATACACATAAACACAGACTGCTTCTATTTTTTTGTGGTTTCTGCAGCCAAGTTGTTGTTTCCTTTCCGTGCTGGATGCTTTTATCTCTCCTCTTTGTACTACAGTCCCTTAATGAAGGGCAGTGTGTAACGGAGAAGGAGTTCACACAGACGCACTGTTCTGCTGCTCAGAGGAACATCAAAGCGAACCATCGATTCTTCTCATCCTTGTTCCCATCGGGACGTAGAGCAAGGTAAGCACCTCTAAATGAACGACAGGATTCACAAGTAAATCTAATGGAACGAATCAATCGGCCAACTGGCACCGGCGGATCTCACCGCTAATTAAAATTCAGATATCAGGAGATGTCTTGCTGAGCGTGCGGGAAGGGGGGGGGGTTGGACCAGCGGCAGCAAGAGCAGTGTTGCACACATGGCATCTCAAGAGAAAAGTCAGCCCTCCCTCCATGCTCATTACATCCAATGGGGGAGTTAATGAGAGAGCAGGCTGGGTCCGACCACAGTCTGCCGCTTAACGTCTAAACACATGGCATCTCCATCCACATCGCCCACAGTGTCGGGCTCAAATCTGCCTGCCACATGTGTAATTAACTGCTATCTGGCATCTCGCCACTCTCATTCCTTCACTATCAGATCATAAACAGTCGTGTTGGCTATATGAGTGTGTTAGCATTTTGGAGCAAACAGTTCCCGTTTTTCCAATAGCGGCACACACCTGAAACCTGTGATGTACTCATCTATGCAGGGTATTTTATCAGTCTTAGGGAAGACAGATGAAAAACCGCATGTGGGACAGACACCTCAATGAGAATGACAAGCAGATGATGAGGTATTAGATCTCCATTGTCTTATAAAACAGCGCATTGGATATATGCACTGACAGCGTTCCATGTAAACAGGATCTGTCTCCCAGACACCTTGACATAAGAGACAGACAGAGAGGTGTGTGATGTTTGTTCCTGCTTAATGCAGCAGTTCTGCCAAGCTTCCCTGAAGCCTCAGCCTACTGCCAGACTTTTATGTGGGATAGGGTAACCAGGGGAAGCTTTCATAGCTCCCTACCAGGTGACATCAGACATCCCCCAGCAGTCTCTCTGCCTGCCTGCCTACCACCCATCCTCCCACTGGAAAACACTGCACATCTTTGTTCTCGCACACTCACCCCCCCCTCGCTCACCCCCTAAATATAAGCACACACACTGCTTTAGTCTATTCTTCAAACCATACGATACACAACTGATTTTGAAAATCGCATCTTCAAAAACAGATGAGGCTAACATGGAGTTTGTTGACATGCTTCGCTTGGCCTCGGGGTATGAAATATGGCAACTTGATCAGTCTGGATGTGGATCCAAGTCCAAACATATGCTGGAAAAAATATGAAAACAGGATGCTTTCTGGAAACCTACTCATATAATTTTGAAGCTATGTGGTTTTCTGAAATACTTCAGATAGCATGTTTTTACATAAAGTTGTAATTAGAAACAACAACTTAGTTGGCTGTAGAATATTTAATTATCTGTTTGGATATTTTTTCATGCCTGATACTTCAGTATATTGGACTATAAAGTCCCTTTTCCAAACCAGACAAGCAATCTCAGTTATTTCCTCAATTTGACTTAGAGAGTACCTTTAGAGATAAATACTGAGTGGCCAACAGTGGGAGCTCTCCAGGATGTACACAGTTTCTAGAAATACAAAGTCACCTGCAACTGACACTTAAGAAGGCGCCAGAGGAAAGCCTGGGTGACCACCAGCCAACCAGTACCTCACCATCCCTGCTCCCTTTAATTGGGGATGATTGTGGGATTTCCCACTGATGAAAACGAGAATTGAGTTGTATCAATATAATGAAAGGAACACCACTTTGTAAACAAACTGCATAGCCTTTACCACAGTATGAAACTGGAGAGGGAGTGGGGCCATTGAGAAATAAAAGCCCTCCATTCCAGAAGAAACCAACCTGGCCTTGACTCAAAACCAGATGTGAGCTGTTATATTGAAGGGAGAGGGAGAAAAAGAGAGCGAGACGAGGGCTGGCGAGAGGGGGAAAGGGTTTGTGGCTGAAAATATGGGGAGCTAAAGACAGAGGGCCTGTTGCACAACTTACAACCCTCCTCTTGCAAGAGAGTAAAAGAACAATATGTTGGTCTCTTAGTGGTTGAAAAGCAAGCTCACTCCCACTGGTTGATCAGGCCTCAGCTCTCAGTCCAAGTTGGGGTGATTATGGTGCTCAGAGCCAACAGGCCTGATTGGCCACAGCCAGTGAATAATACTACAAAGTGGCCGTACTAAAACAGACAGTTCTTCATACACTGTGGGATTTGAGTTAGTCTCTCCAAGAACATTCATCAGTATCACAGCACAAACCCACACTAACAGCACAGATCTGTAATTCTGCCTGTTGCCATAAGCCCAGTAGTTTGTGCTAAGTCTGCCTGATAAAGTTAGAGACATGAAATCACAATGTTACACAATGGTGATGCAGTATTGAACTACAAAACAAAACACTTGATGAGTGGGGGCATTAAAAACAAATCTTAATTTGTGAAGGCAACATTGTCAATCCAGCCTCAAAGATAGACCTCTCTTGGGCCGTGCCCTTGCTTGACGGCAGAGAATTTGGTTTTGCTCATTAATTGGGGTATTTTATCTGCGTATCACTGTCTGTGCCGTGACATGTCTCTCTATGAATGGCAACAAGATAAGAACAGAATGCCATGCTGTCATCTGGACGAGCCCCATGTGGCCCAGATGGCCCTGATACAGGCCTTTCAGAGTAGCGGGACACTACTCTCCGAGGTCAAACAAGAGGCAGAGCTTCTCTCTTGGCAGGACATGAATTGGTGGGGCGAAGCCTCTTCGGGCCCAGTGTAACAGCTGTGAGGAGAGATGAGCATGCTTGCCTCTCTACGTCAGGGCAACGTGCAAACCGCTGATAGTCACCCACAGCCCTTCAATCAGGAGAGGACATCTCCTGGACTCCACACGCCCCTCCAGTCCCCTCCCCATCCTATCACTGATCTTCCACTCACTTTGATTATGACCTGCTGGATGTCATAAACAAGATTAGTATCGCCGGCTGACCACCCTGCATCTGTCACCAGTGCTGTAATCAGCCTGCCTTCATTAAAGCAGGCTTTGATGGGAGTCTGATGTAATGGCGTGCCCTCCTCTCAGCTGTCACACGGGCAGCTACTGTAGGAACTTGGAAAACGTGTGGCTCATGCAAGCGGCTGGAATCACATGTATGGATCTGGGTTAGGCAAATGTATTAAATTATAGGCGTATTTCATACCATCATCCTTGATGTATAGTATTTGATCAATTATAGGCCTAGGGAAAAAGACATAGCGGCTGTCGCGGCTCACTAGAGGAGAACCACAAAAAAACAGACTAGACTAGACTGAAATTCAGCGCCACATACAGTATGGCTGTGCCACAGAGAGCACGTCGGTTCAATTCAAAGATCTCAGGGCTCAGTGGTGTAATGCAATATCCTCTACATGGACTTTTATACGACCGATGTCATGTGCAAGTGCACCCAAACATTTAATGGTCTACAAAAGTATAGCGAAAAGTCTTTATTAAAAGTCAGAAGTGGTAAGAAATATGTTTGATACGACACACAGCTATGTTAAACAGTGATTAGCCAACATAGTTTGCTACATGTAAACACACTGCAGTGTAGCGTTAGGCCTCAAGAGAAAACATAAGATATACACAAGGGCTAGACAGGACACACAACACAGACAGTGAGCACACACACACCCTGGCAAACAAGAGAGCAAAGAGAGGGAGAGCACAAGGCGACAGCATATCAAAGCCAGTGTGGGACAGGCGGTTAGACTCAAACAGGATGTTCCTCTGTTTCTGGCCTCCATGTGAAATTCTGTAAGCTCCCGCGCAGGCCCCTGGCTCTTAAGCCTGGCCAATGGGGAGCACGCCTGGGCCGATAAAGCTGAGGGGATTTGTTCCACATTCCACAGGCCCTTTAAACAGCACAGTGGATCTCAGAATGCCAGGTTGTGGGTCAGGTGGCCAGGACACGGATCCCATTATGGTCCTGGCCAACTCCACCTCTCACACAGTGGGGTGGGTGCTCTCTGTCCAGCTGAGACATATTCAAAATTGGTTGACTACAATGATCACATGCAGCCAGGGTTTCGGTTGAATTTACTCATCAACTGCCGCCAATGAAGTTTTCACATTTATCACAACTCAGATCAATCGTAAGCACCATTCAATCATGTGTCATTGCTATAATACAAAGGGAGTTTTACTGCAGGGCAAAAGTCATTCCAACACAAACAATCCCTCTCATCTGTAAGGGTGTATTTGTCCCACAGTGAGTGTCATCCCCCCAGCCATTTGTTCAGCACTGACATACATGTCACTTATCATTGCAATCACCTGTGAGATAACCACCAGGCTCAACAGTTCATAGAGAGGCGAGGCTCTGAATTTGGAGACTGGTGGTGCTACAGGCGTTACAGTGCTCCTGTGGGTGACTGAGAAATGTAAACAAACCATGTTGGGAAGGAGAGAAGTGCATCAGGGCCAGTGTGGAAGATTAGCTATATGTGTTATATCATGTGTGTATATTATCCACCTAATCCTATGCATATACTAACTTTTCAGCTGCCACCTTCATATGTTCATATGTTCAGATCTAAATCTGTGACACACCCACTAGTGGGCTGGAGGATCTGCCTCTTGGCATGAGGCTTCCTCAGCATGTCTTCCAGCAGGATAAGGACAGGGTCAGAGTCAGACCACAGCTTTACAGTACACTAGTTACTGCTCCCAATGGGTAACTCAGAACTTGTGCAGCAAAGTGTAGATCCACATGACTGCCCACGATAAGAGAAGATTATGCAGCCGTGACCAATCAGCCAGTAATGTAGCATGAACTCTCAACACATCCATCTGGGAGGCATATTGGGCAAACAGAGACGGGCGGCTGTTGCACTGTACTATTATTGTGTTCAGCCCTCAGGGGGGAAACAGGATTGCAGTTAGAGACAGACAAAATACAGAGTACAGTACAGTACGATGCAATGAATAACCAAGGTAGGCAGACGAGCAGGGCCTCTAACAGCACATATACTACAGCCTAACTATTCTCAATAACTCTTGCCAAACCTCAGGTTCTCCAACCTCAGGAGACATGACTTATTTGCATAATTGGTAGTGTTGCTCCTTACTATGAAATATGTAAGACTTGAGGCAATCCTGCCAAGACAGTTTGGGTGAGACATTACAAATATGCCTTGGCTTTGTGAACTGCTGCACAAACGCTAAATATCTGAAATTTGACAATTTGTAAAGAAAAAAAATAGCTTCTGCATGTTCAGTTTGACTGCATCCTATTTTACCGATTAACTCTCTCTCTCTCTCTGATTGTCTGGTGCTGCTGTCTCCCCCAGCCTGCAGGGATTGCCAGTCTCAGAGACCACGAGAATTCTTGACACTGGTGCAAGAACAGGCTTAATTCCAAGCTGTGAAGTTCCTCACAGGCCTGGAACTGGACAGGGGGTCATCCCAGGGTCAACACCAAGCGTTTTCCTGAGGATTCCTAAAAATACACTCCTGCTGGGCACAGGAAGTAGAGGAGACTCCGTGATCTTTAGACGATGTGAAGGAAGCCTGGATATGTAAAATGGACCACAGCCAGTGGGCCACGGGCTGTAACGCTTTGGAATATGTTATGTAACTTCCCATGTATAAACGGGATAAAGTTGAGATTTGAAGATGATCAGATGAGACACAGGGAAAAGAAAGTAGCACATGGTCCAATTACTGATGCTGCGAATACCAAATCATGGCAAGCTCAGCCGTCCTTCTATTGAATTATTCTCAAAGAAAATTACTGGAGAAAAAAAAGGATATGAGCATATCTGTATGTTGCATTACATTTGAAATCTTAGCTACAAGATAGGAATTCCAAAACCTCATAATGTAAACGGTGCATGAAATGATTTGCCAGTGACACAGCATAAACTAACGCCAATCAGAGATGAGAAAGCCATACTTGGCGAGGGTGTAACTGCTGCGGTTCTTCCTTTTAGACTCAGGCTGCCATGTGTGCACCTTAGTGACCTGACAGACTAGCTGTGTGTGTCTGAAACACTGTTCCCCAGTGTGAAATTCTGGAACGTAATTCATCCATGGCACAAGCACAGATCAAAAGGCTACGGAGCAGAGGGCAGCTCAGCTCAGCTCCTCCTCCTTCCACAGCTCAGCTTTTGCAGCAGAGTGCACAGAGAGCTGCTGCTCTCACAGCCATAATTACTGGAAACCAGGGCTGTGAGGCTGTGAAAGAGTACGCACTAAAACATGAGCTGAGGTCCTTTAGACTGCTCACTTTAGGCAGCATTAGCAACAAATCTGCTTATATATTCTTATCTTATCTCAGGCATACAAAGGTACAACCTTTTATACTGATGGAATTTTGTAGTGGATCACACCAGAATGAGGTGAGAGGTTAAGTCCAGCCTTCTTAAAAACACTTAGTATGACAATATGTTTTGATAAAACCTGTTTAAGTGGGTTTGTAGTTCACATAGCTGATGTGTAATAACATCATAAAGGCTATGAGATAGTGAGATAATAACTGTAACCAGAATATAGTAGCTCTCAAAGCTGAGCACATGACACTGAGGGTAAAAGTTCAGATATTCTGATACTCTGGAATTCTTGAACTGATAGGATCAGTCGGGCCCTTATCAACATCAAGAAGCTGCTGCTTGTAGAGCAGGCCCCGGCTGAGCTGGACTACATGTGAGATCTTTTCTGTCTTGCTATATGGGCCAGCCTCCTGCTTCTGAATCTTTACATTGCTCTGGCTTCAAACTTAAGAAGTGGCATTATTTTCACTATTTCACCCACCGATTCTGAAAGGCAACTTTTCCAAAGCCTTTCAAAAATATATCTAAGAGCAGTTTTTTATTTTCAGTATTTTCCTAATTTTAGTACTCGTGAGGATTTCAGCTAGAACTTCCAGCAAAACTACAACAAAATCAAGATTGAGAAGAAGGCAGTTTCTCTATGAAGCACCTCATAGGAGCAGATGGTGTCTCTCTCTGAAAGGCTCTCAGTAACGGGGGCAGGCATCTCAAGGAGAACTGCTGTTTATTTGAAATGAGCCTTTAGGTAAACATGTTACATGGCACAGAGGGCCAGGTCAGCTTTTGAAGTGGATAGGCTCAGGGGCAGGAATGGGTGGGGGAAGAAAAGAAGGCTGCCTTCAGAGGAAATGAGAACAGTGGCCTCTTTCAGCACTGTTTCATCCTCTCCCTCCCTTTTTGTCACATATAGAAAGAGCACAAAAGGTAGATAGGTATATAAATACATCAAGAGAGCCCACGAGACACTGGATTCTTACTCTTACTGAAAATATAAGTAGAAAGAACCATATTGCTACGCTAACAGTCTCACTTCTCCAAACTAAAATTGCCACCCATGACAAAAATCAACTGCTTCCTTTTCAAGAGCCATTGAGGGTCTTGATGAGGGGAACAGGTTTGTGTAACAAAAGCAAGTTAGCAGCCATTCCCCATTGGAAAGGAATGTGATGTGCAGAAGGAGGGCCAGGCCTACACTGTCTGCAGAGCCCAGCTCCAAGCTTTGAAGCTGCTAGTATGTTTCAACAGCTAACCACTTTCAGATGGGACTGTGGCGTTTTATGAGCTGAATAATAGCGATACCTACACATGTGCAGGCTTGGGGTCCAAAAGAGGGGGAGGCTCAGCTCGCAGCAGAGAGAGAAAGATGCCTAACTCTTCAGGGGTCGGGGTGTGGGTGTGTTTGATAAATCCCATGCTATGGTGTTGTGCAGATGGAGGACAGGAACACAGAGGGCGAAGATGAATACTGTTGAAAGTCTATTACCATATTAATGCAACTCTGGTCTCATCTTTTTCAGGGTCACCTCCATCATCAAACTGACTTCTGCTTTATGCTTTAAGTTGTTGGTTCTTCATGGGGAATGAACAATCCCAAATCATGTAGAAAGCTTGATCTATCTACATTGAAAGGTGGGCTTCACTCCCATCAGGGCTACCCGCTGTTTTCAAAAGTGCTTCGAGCAGCAAAGCATCAAAACACTGAGGAACAATCATGGCCAGCAGCTCTCTTTGCCCTCCACTGCGCTTTTTGAACCTGCCTTTTTTTTTTTTTTTTTTTTTTTTTTTTTTTTTGAGCATACAGGAAACCAGCGTTTGTGGTGTGTGGTGTTTCACTCTCCAGCCCCAAACCTAGCAGGGCGTCAGGTTCAGGAATGTGCAGCAAGGATGGAGTTTCTAAAGCATTCAGGAGTGACTCTCTAAGCTTTTAATACAACAATAACACAGAAAGTGAATGTAATCTAGTCTGCCAAAGAGAGACGCGCATTACATCAGAAGATTGTGCGGTTTGAGGAGCTCAACAACATATAGCTGAACCGTCAACTTCCATGCTGAAGTTTTATTTGGTCCCATTATTACATGCTTTGTTTTCTACCTCAACTCCATTCTAGTCCTTCTCTATGTTTTGTTTCGCTCCACACAAAAGCAGAGGTGTTCATGTCATAGCCTTTAGTTATAAGTCATTTGCAGCTGTCCGTGTATTCTGCTGCATGCTGCAATTTAGTTTCTCCAACTCTCGCATTGTGGAATATATGTCAGGTCAGCATGTGACCTTTGTGAAGACAATCACAAGTTTCCACTGGCTGCATTGAGACGATAACAAACTCATGTCCAAGACAGGAATCTCCCTTTTCTACATAAGAAAACAAGCAAGAGACACAGTCTGCCTCTCAATCCGCAAATATTTAGAATAACAAAATATGGAATAGAAATAAATCTACAGCTTTTATTTGAATCATGTAAATGTGTGAGGTCTGGAGCTCACTGTGTCCTCACTGAGTTTATCACATGCACTATCATTACTGAAGTTTGAATTAGAACAATGTATTCAATTAACAATGGCTATAATGATAGTATATAATAACAACCATAACTGAAAAAAATATAATATTCCCTTGGCTGCTCTCAGGCTTGCGAAATGAAGTCCACTTGGAAAAGAACTAAAGCTTTCTAAGGGGGAACAGGGGTTTATGTGGAAACATACCTTACACACTAAAATGTAATAACCTTTGAGTCTCCCGGTGTTTTACTTGGCTGGGAGAAGCACAAGATCAAACACAGACTTGGATCCAGCAGCCTTAGCCAAAAATGTCAGCGCTAAGCACTGGGCTCCAGCTCCAGGTATTTTCTTTCCTCTGGCAGGGCGAGAGCAGAGAGACAGACCAGTGTTAACCCTCGGCGGGACTGCCCCTAACAGCCACCAGCACACTGCTTCACCCTGCTCTGCTGACCACGCGGGGGAAGTGAGGTCTCCCCACTGCCAGCCGATTGTCACTGGGAATGTGGGAGAGTTTCATTCCGGGGGAAATCAAAAAAAAGGAGGAGGAGATCTTCACGTACGATTGCATGTGTGGCCACTCTCGCACAAACTGGGCCGCCGCACAATGAAGCCGGACTGATTGCTCTGAAGCAAGTAAACAGAAACATATTGAAATTCATGAAGAGCAGCGACAAGCAGTAAGTTACTTCAAAGGGCTGATGACGAGACGCTGCGATGGCTCCGAAGGCGACAGAGCTTCATTGCATATGTCTACAGATAAGAGCTCTAATGTGATATGGACTGTAGGAACTGTCATTTCTTGTCTTAACTCAAACATTTCTGCCTTCGATTTGCAGGAAAATTTACAATATGTGTTCATACAATCTAATTCATCTTACCATATAGACCAATATATTGACAGACTACCAATATTGCCCGATATCACCTATGACCAAGCAATAGTGGCATCTATATACTAGTTTTACTGTCAGTATTTGGCTTATTGTGAAATTGGCACTTGTGTGACCTTTTTTCTAGGAGTTTCTCACTTAAAAAAACTATAAACGCAGCAACAGAGTGAATCTAACATGATCTTTTCTTTAAAAAAATCTTATGCTTATGCTTAACCAGTTTTGCACCTGCAACTGTATCACAAAATTCTAAAAATGTATATCTCAAATTGGCATCGGCCTAAACAAGCACATCATTCCATCCCTAATCTCTATAGAGAACAGTTGTCTCCCTAATCTCTCTCTAACAACCAGTGGTTACTTTTTGGAAAAGCAGTGATAAGGCTTTTCAATACCCTGCAAAATACAGGTATGCACTATGCTACTAATAGCCATCGATAAGGGATTGTGGACCATGTCTGACGCTCCTTGGTTCCTCCTCATGGCCACAGACAGGCCTTGCTGCGCTCACTAGCTCTGGTCACAGGGGAACTAGACTGAAAGTGAGCAAACAGCTTCAAAGTGCCTCAGACAGTATAAATATCCTCAGATAAATAAACATTTAATCTGCCTGCAGTGTTCTAATGTCCTTTTCCATGAAGCACAGGCCACACAAACTTCTCTTCCCCTCTCGCTCATTCACTTCTGCACATACACACACAGACAGAGAGAGAGGGAGGTAAAGAGAGAGAGACTTGACCTCTGACTCACAGGCGAAGCCATGTGGCGATATACACTCAGACACTTCCACATAAAAGAATGGATAAAGCCAGCGCCTTGCACTTGCAACAAGTGTCGAAGCCAAGGCATGTGATGATGTTTACACTGACAGAGGAGTGAATGTTTGCTCTGGACAAATGGCGACCAAGATACAGAAAAAAAGCTGCCAAAAGACCGAAGTGATTTATATGTTTAGTAGCTGTTAAAAGTTAACATAGGGGGTAATAAGATCAATGGTCAGCTCCGGCTTCCCCAAACAATGCAATACAAGAGGCGGATAAGGCGCTCTATTATTCCCCTTCCCCCACTACCTTCAAAACCCCTCAAATATCTCCCCAT
>OMKZ01010967.1:1112-21706 GCA_900302535.1 Neoniphon sammara | reverse complement strand
TGACAGTGGTGTTTGATTTAACAACTTGGGAAACTCAAATGAAAATCACCATGTTCAGGGTTCCCAGGGATAGTTTTGTAGTTAACATGGGATGTCTGGGATTGATTAAACCTGCCTGATACAATCCTGACCAAAAAAAGAATCATCCTCAGGTTCAAGCAAACCCTTAAAGCAGTATTTGACTTTGTCAGAACATTTTAGCATGCATACCTCCATATGAGTTCAACAACAAAATCACTGATTGTTTTCAGGCCTCAGATTCCACATACAGTGAAAAGCCGGTGAGAATTGTTGACAACATTTACAGCCACACAGCCATGAAGTCATGTGGTGGTATACATCCTGAAAAAAAGATACATTCCCTTCTAGTTATTGCTTGAAAGGATAATTTCCCCTGAAGACATAGTAATTTTCTGGAGGTGTCTCTGAAAATATTTTAAAGTAACATTTTGAAATGATAGAAGAATATTGAGAGTCATTCGAAAAGTACTTTGGGGTTAAATTTTCCTTTAAATCAATACTTACGCACGCCTGTTTTGATCAGGGTCATTTCTCCTATTAACCAGTGTTCACCCATTATCACTTGCTTCTGTCACTAAAAGCAGGAGGCTTTTCAAGTGTGTAATTCAGAGGAAGAGGAGGATGAGGAGGAAGAAGAGAGTCCTCTCTCGTCGTCCTCTGACACACTAACATGCAGTGTTCCAGAGGTAAAGATCATAAAAAATATAAATAACATGCATGTCACCGCTTTGCCCATTCTCGTGCAAATGAAGAGTTTCATTCCAAAATAAGTTATTCAACATGGTAAAATAAAAAAAAATAATAAAACTGCTGCTCTAATTGCTGTCATTAAAGTTAATGCCACTATTGAATGTTGTTGAAGGTATTATCTTTCTGATTCGATTCAAAGAATAGAAGCATTTTAGATTTGAATATTTTGAAACTATTAATAAGCAATCAACTTCAAAGCGCTTCTAAGTAATACATTTCCCCAAATTGTTTATAAAATGTTTTGGAATGAAACTTCAAATTTAAAATTTCATGGCTTCCTTGTTTTCTTATTTTCCCTCCTTTACTAATGTTTTGAACAGGTTCATATCTCAGTATTCCCCAACTCTTCCTTCAATCTGGATATTTTTTTATTTTACTTTTTATTTACTGTTCTGTTGAGGTGTAAGAGGTGATAATAGCAGATGTTGGCAAACTCAATGCGAGGCTGTGCCTTAAAAACTGTCAGAGGCAGCTGCTTTAAATATGTCGCCCCTTAGAAACCTCTCCTTTCACACACACACACACACACACACACACATACACACAATGAGAATGGTACGTTGGTGTGTGTATGTGCGTGCACTTGCATGTGCATGCCCATATTTAAACACGCCATATGTATGTTAGGACCCAGAGGAGACACTCCTAGACCAGGACCTTATGGAGACAAATACTTCATCTGTGGAAAGTGACAATGTTCCTGAAATTAATCTGCTGTCAGAAGTCAAGGTAGATAAAATTTTTATTTGAATCGGACATTGGATTGGTTTAATGTATAATTATCTTTTTGGCTCTCTTTTTTTTGTGTCCATAGCCTTCAAGTTTAAGTGTAATTTTATTTTTGATATCAATGTAGTAATTTCTTCAGGACAAAATAGTTCTTTGACAAACCATCATTTCATTGTTGAAATGAGGGATTTTGTCTAACATGGTCTTATTTATATCTGGTGCCAAAGACTAACATTTTCCAGAATTTGAGTAAACTCTCATTGATATCTGATCTTAATTTAGGCACTGGAGACTTCGGCCCATCAGTTTTTGCCCAAGGCAGAGACAAGTTCAGTAACCGCAGAAACTGTGCCGGTACATGCGAAGACAATGCTGGCAGTCAGGGAATCAGGATCAGAAAATGTGGAGACTGGATCAGTAACAGTGGAAACTAGACTTGCCTCCAAGACTGAAGCTGGTGAAGCATCTCGTCCTGGAACCACGACAGTTGACCTGCTAATGACTGCGGCTATTCCAGCATCTGAAGACCGGCATACCTCTGCTCCTGCCACGGACCAACATGGGATCCCAAGACATGAAATCCTTGTCACTGGCACAGATAGCAGCAAAACACACTTCCATCAGCCCGTGGCTGCAGTGGAAGACACAAGGTTTATTCCCGCAAGACCTACAACCCCATTTATACCAGCCAGACCATCAGTTGCAGGGTCCTCGGACAAGGAAGAACATCTGGCTCTGTCCACCGCCCCTCATCAACATCTGGTAGGTGCCTGAGGAAGACAAACTCTTGTAGCGGATTTGCTGATATATCAGATTTCAGACTATTTTTTTTTGTTTGTTGTTGTTGTTGTTGTTGTTCGTTTTTTTGTATTCTAGCTCTGGGTTTCATTGTAATCCATTCCAGCAGGGCTGGGTGGGCTTTAGTTCTCCTTGTAGGGTAACAATATTGTCTGGACTATATTATTAAGACCAACCAACTGTTCAGCAAAGTGAAAATATCCCACTTGTTGCAACTGAAATAGCTACAGGTCTTTCTAGCACTGCAATGTTAGCTAATGTTTTCCTAGCTAACATTGCTGTAGAACTCACTTGCTAAAAACTTACACTTTGGAGGCTTACAGTAGTAGAGTTGATGTGAGAAAGTCTCTATCTCTAGCTGAAGTTCCATATTAGACTGAAACACTTTGCTTGCCCTCGCCTATTCTGATTGGCAAAATAACACAACACAAAATAACACAAAATTTGTGTGTTCTGCTAACAAGCTAACAGTTTCAGTTACTGCCATGGGTTGAGGCTAGTGGAGGATAACAGGTGCAGCTGAAGAGTCGATCAAATGGGGGTGGGAAGGATAAAAATTGAGGTTGTGTCCTGATTGGATCGCTCTACTTTTACATGTGAAAGCAGCTTTTAATCCCCAGCAAAATCACTGGTTTAACTCTGGAGAAATAAACTGATAGGCCTCTCTCTGTATAGAAAGAACTTCAATTTCTCTCAGTTTCATGTTTTTAAACCCAATGATAACAATGACAAACATTTTAATGAAAAATTACCTATTTTAGTTTACCATCCTTTTAAATATTGAATACTAACAAAGTATATTGGCTATCAGCAACTTTGGTCCAAAAATATCATTGTCATCCCTTAGAAACCCATATCGATGGAACCCTTCTTCATAGTCTTACTTTATCCCCCTGCTCTCTCTCTCTGTCAATGTCCAGGAGACTCTTTTAGGGTCTAAAGAGCAGAGTGAAGTCAGCACCAATCATTGCAGCATGGTGGAGGAACCCCTGCAGGCTCAGGAGCCCTCTGAGATGCAGATCAGGTGAAAAGCAGGGTGCCAGTCATAGGAGTGGGTGATGGAAGGTTTCACAGCTCAAATTCACTCACATACTCAAGCATAAAGTTTGCCTCCGCAGGCATATTATATCTCTGCATCTGTCTCCTATACTCCCTAGATTGGCTGGCGATGAAGAGGAGGAGCAAAGATGGATTCGCCTCTACAGTCAAATCTCTCAAAAATTCACCACGCTCAAAAAGGTTCAGGAGGAGCATTCAGCATCGAGCAGCCCAGGGAATGGAGGGGTTGAGGAAAAGGTAAGGAAATACTGACGCATGGACAATCAGTGTACTGTTTCAATCATTACACTAACTGGTCCTTAAGAAAAGCTAATGTACTTAAACACAGTATGTATTCCAATTGTTTCCTGCCTCCATAGTTCATATTTCCGGTTGAAACAGAGTTTAGGGGCGACATAATGGGGACAAAAGTGGGTAAGGACAGACTCATGGAAAATGATTCAAAAGAATTGGCCATTGATCCTAGGCCAACCTGCATTTCTCTTCCCATGCCTCCATCAGTGAACCAAACCCTCAGACGACAAGAAGCAGAGGGGAAAGAGGAAGGGGAGGAGGAAAATTTGGTACCCACTGTTGCTTGTCTTGTCTCACTTATGAAGTTGAGAGTTAAATATGACGGGAGGGAGGAGAAGAATGTTCAGAAGTGTAGATACTGGTGTGCAGCAACCACTAAAATCCACTGTGTTCCAGGATGGACAAGTAATGTCTTTTTTCTGGGCACGTTTCACTGCAAAAAATATGATTTTTTGACATGCATTTTTTCACATCATTTTGGCTTGAAAGCCGCATGAATGAATGCAGAGGTGGTTCTAAATCACTACATCTGTGGTCAATTTGCAGAGTTTTCACCTTTTTTTTCCTCCTTTCCTTCTTTCCTTCCTTCCTTTGTGGCTCCTATGGTTGTTTAGGTCCCAGGAAGGGAGGTGGAAACGACTGGATCTGCTGCTGCTGTTCTCCAGGAAGCACAGGAGTCCACCGCCATGCTAAGACAACTCAGACGGACAGTAACCACAGAGGTAACAACTCAGCATGCGCGTGTGGAGGCGCACAGTATGTGTGTGTGATTTAACAAAATTAATTTGAACAAATCTTAACTAGGGTGTAAGTCTGGTCAAATACAAACATGTAACACATATATTCTTACTGCTAACTGACTCAAAACTAGATTTTTCAGCAGTCCCAAGAGGGTTAAAAGTTATCATTACATGATAAATTGAAAACTCCTTTTCACACATTTTCATTTCTTGCTTTATCATCCCATTTTGAATGAAGTTCATGTGAAATTTCCGAATAGGAAATTACTTCATGTCATATGTCATTAGACTGAAACAGTGGGGAATTTTCCATTTGACAGCAGTAGGAAAGAGGCGTGAGACATGTGGTATATTATAATTTGAAATAAATCACATTTCAGTGGCATAGTTTCAGTGTTTTTTTCACTTATAATCAATGCAAATTATTATTTCCCACCTCAATAAAATTGCCTCAGAAAAGAAAAAATTCTTACCCTGGCAGAAACTGTATTGAGTAATCCTACGTGGCTCATCGTAACCGTATGATTGGTATGATAGGTCAGCTCTGCAGGTGGTTCTCGTCTTGGTGCAGAAACAGAGCTGCACATGGCTCTGCGCAGGGTCCTGCTCTGTCTGGACGCTCTGACTGACCTGCTGTTGACCCCTGTTGGAGCTGCTGCAGACGACCACCAGCTGAGGCTGCTGCAGCAGCAGGTGATATAACCCAAGCGTGTGCATATGTGTTATGCCAGGACATCTTGAATCACTGAAAAATTATTAATATGCACTATGCAAAGCAATTTCCTTTTATTTGCATTCAGAAGAACTAGGCAGAATACTGTAGAATTCACTACAAAATGACACTGATTCATTTACCATGAGGTGATGATAAAGCGGTGATCTTCAGAACTTTTCTTGGGATATACAGCTCCCATTAATGTCAAAAAGGTGACTTCTGTTTTCTGCTTTTTTGTGTCCCTGGTTACATTCCTGCTCAGTGTGTATCAGCTGAGCTGGTCATCCTGGGTGAGGCGTTGAACAGCGTGAGGTCAGAGATCAGGCCTGTGCTTTTGACCAAGGAATCAGAGGCTCTTGACTGTGTGACCTGCCTTCAGGGCTGTCTTCATATGGCCCAGCTGGCCCTCACCTCATCCCAGAATCAGCTCCATGCACACCTGGGCCTCCCACACCAAGAGCAGGTTTGAAATTCCACTCAGCTACAGAGCTCAACCTTAGGTATTTCAGAGGCATCCAGTAACAAGATATAAGAATTCTGTCCATGCATTACCAAAATGTCAATGTTTAAGCAACTAAGATGAACAGCCTTGTTTGAAGATTTGGTAATGGTTTTTGAAAGGGTTTCATGAACCCGATCCTAAATGGC
The DNA here is from genome assembly GCA_900302535.1 of Neoniphon sammara. Classification (NCBI taxonomy): domain Eukaryota; kingdom Metazoa; phylum Chordata; class Actinopteri; order Holocentriformes; family Holocentridae; genus Neoniphon; species Neoniphon sammara. The sequence continues at coordinate 15,952 of OMKZ01010967.1, read as the reverse complement.
AATATATTCACTTTTGCATTCAACATCAGCTGTTGGGGTTGAAATGCAAAACCTTTTTCAAAATAGAGGTTAAATCCCTGCTAATTTCACATAAATGGTATGAGCATTTCGCCATCTCCACTGTCAGCCCAGTAACCATGAATCAGCTCACTGAGCCCATACACTGACTGAACCAACGCTGACTATCTTTCTTACTTAGGAGCTCTCCTCTTACCAGCTGTGTGTTTTGGATGGATATGAACTTAGACAGAGAGAATCAGTCCCCAGCCTAGAGGATGCTCCCAAATTGGAGGTAACCAGTGTGTGTGTGTGTGTGTGTGTGTGTGTGTGCGTGCGCGCGTGCGTGCGTGCGTGTGTGTGTATAATTAAAGATCAAAATCTCTGACTTTGATAGGTCATGAACCGTTACACCACCAGTTCAACTTTGGTCAAATTTGTCGACATAATGCATCTTTATAAGACCCTCGCATACAGGGAACATACACTTTTCTCTCTTTCTCCACTATTGAGACATACAGTATGGTGGCACCATTTTGTGCCAATTCATCACTACCAGAGCCACCTGATGCCTTAAACACCTTGATCAGTCACTGAAAATGCTGTGCTAAGCCATGGGGTGTAACTTATTTCCCTGAAAAGCATTTGCCTTAAAGGAATGCTCCAACATCTTGGGCAAAATACCCTTTTCTGACTTACCCAGACTGAGACAAGATGTTCAATACCATTTTCACCTCTGTACATCCACTGGTTCGGTTCCTATGGGTAACATTTCATGTTAGCTTAGCATAAAGACTTGAAGTCTACAGGAGTCATTAGCCTAGCTTTGTCAAAGTGAAAAAATAAACCTTACAGCAACTCCAAAGCTGTCTTATTTACACAATGTTTCATGCTTCACATATCTGGGATTTTTTTTAAAAAACAAGAGTCATTTTAGGAGAAGTCAGATGTAGGAACTGTAACTGCTGAACATGTGTTCAGTGGTTATATGCTAAGCCACCAGAATTGCTACCCGTAGGAACTACACCAGTGGATGTACAGAGGTGAAAATGGTATCGAACATCTTGTCTCAGTCTGGGTAAGTTGGATAAATTGTATTTTGCCCAAAACACTGGAGTATTCCTTTAAGTGTGTGTCTCTCATGTATCTCTCTGCAGTATGTGCTGGCCACACATGTGAAACAGCCCACAGAGGAGAAAGCCAAGCTACAGCAGGTTTCAGGCGCCTTCCTTGAAGGGATAACTCGCCTCCTGGACTTGGGTGAAGAATGCATAACAGCAGATCCCACCAGCCAGCTCCAAAACCAGAGCCATCTTCAGCCTCTCCTTTGCAGACACAAGGTATCCAGCTAAGTGCAACTGGAGACCTCTTGATGTTAAAACAAGCTCGTGATCAAATTCAACTCAGAGATATTTAGACTTGAATCAAATCTAATATAGTTTGTGACTGTACCTGGTCTATTTATTTAATTTACACCTCTGTCCTCTTGGACGCTCCAGAAGTTGTTCCAGGTCCTTGGATCCCAGGTGGCTTTCATACAGCATCTATTCCAGCGAGAGCCAGAGACACTGAAGAATCAGGAGAATGACTGGGTCCAGCTGGAAATCAAGGTCAAAGCTTTGCAGCAACAGGCTCAGCAGCAGGAGGCAGCCTCTCAGAGGAGGCTTCAGGTTTGTTGTGTCCGTTTGTTGAAGCGTACATGCACAAAAGCTGTGTCCCAATGCAGGAGCCGCCTCCTTCGAAGGACGTGGTCTGCAAAGGTTTGGCCTTTAGAGGCCTGAAGGTTGATCTTCGAGACATCTAACAGTTGCTAATTGGGACAGTCTACTGAGGAATCCCCCTGCGTCATCAGGGGTTCCCGACCTCAGCGTGGCTTCATGAGATGAAATTTCTGTTTAATTATTTCTGTTTAAAGTATGTTCATGCTCAAAAACTGATGTAACCAAAGTTTCAAAGCTTTTAATCATCATTATAATCATTACTTTTAGTTATTCTTGGTTTAGGTGACTAAAGAAAATTGGATGAAGTTATAATTTCATTTTTAAAATTTTGCATTTATTCTAAATTAAAATGGGTAACTTTAAAAAAGATGAGCATCTTACATTTGTATTACATGTAGTTTTCACTTTCCATTTCACTTGCTGCCGCTTTAGCTTTCCAAAATAACAGCTGCACAAAATGCATCTTGGGATACAGAGGACGGTGAAGGATGCACGGGATGTGACTAGGACGCACACAGTCCTGAAATGCAACCTTCAAAGAAAGCAGCCCCTGAATTGGGGCACAGCCAAAGTGTGACGAGGACCTCAGAAAAGACCCTTTGTTTTTGTAATGTCTCCAGTATTTGCACCTGCTGTGACTGTGTGTTTGTGCATGTAAACTCTGTCGATGGATGTGTAGGAGTTGAAGCATTGGGAAGATGATTGCGGTCAGCTGGGCAGGCTGCTGGATGAACTTGAAGCTTTCATCAGCAGCAGTGAGCCAGAGGGAGGAGACGATGAAGAGGTTCAAATACGGGAGCGACTAGACGCCCTCCAGGTAAACCAGGTTACATCGCACACAACTGCAGTGTCTTTGTTTTGCTTTATCTGACTTGTCCTTGCCTGCCCTTCTCACTCCTTTTTTCACCCCAGTGAACACTTCCCTTATTTCTCTGGTTCACTTGTGTTCTGTCCTGTTCCCTTCTGTTTTTTTGCGGCCAGTTTCATGACCTACAAAGGATTTCTCCCTGTTGAATGTTTGCAAAGCGATGCCTCTAGAAAGAAGCACCTCATCATCTTGACATGACGCCACATCGTCAACTTTTGAGCAGTTACCCAGAGGAATAAGAAAAATACAAATATTTTAACAGTGTCAAGAGTGTTTTGGGGTGGAATTTTCCTTTAAAAATGAATTAACAGGTGTGTACTGTCTGAACAAGTAATAAAGGCCAAATGGATGAACATGTTTTGGACCAGCTTTTAGAGGCTGACAGATTGATGGTGGCCCAAGCGCGGATCATACACTCTGCTGACACAACTCATTTCAAATTTCTTTTTCTCCACAATAGAGACCAGATGGAAGAAGCTTGTGTTTCTTTTGACCGCTTTGCCTCTTCAAAGCTCTTCTCTTTTCCTCTCACATTATTACCAGTGCTTGTTTATCAGATGGAGTGGCAGGGATTGGAGACAAAGGTGTGTGTGTACATGAGAAGTTTTGGTCACATTAAAAATCACATAAACGTGATTTTTTCTGTCCTTTCTCCTGGCAAAGCAGGGCAGAGCATTGGATGAGTTTCAAATTATAGGACTGGTCTGGATCGGCAAAGGAAAATTATTATATTATAGCAGGGTGAAAATTTGGTTGGAGATGGTGTTATTCAGTCCTTAGTTTCCTTCCTATTCTTTCCCCTAGCAGCTGTTGCACTCTCCCTCTCTTGCCCACTTTCAGAGTTCATTTTCCTTACTGAAATCACTGCCATCCCTCTCATTATGACACTCATCATATTGATGAATCATACTGATTGATACTTCAAGACATCATCTCTCTCTCTCTATCATCTCTCTTTCTCTCACCATCTCTCCATCACCATTCAGTCACACAAAGACGTTTTCTCCATTTCATGTCCCAGTATAATTTTCTCTTTACCCTTTTGCCCTTTTTACCTTTTACATTTCAGACATTTTGCTCACGATCTTTGCAACAGTGGAACATCAATGGTCCGTACCATCTCATATGGTACTATGGAAAACTGTTTGCCCAGGGAATCTCAGGTGGATTTCAGTAATAATCCCAACTGTTTATTCTTTCTGTCCTGCAGCGAGTGCTGGTCCGGCTGGATCAGAGCAGAGCTGCCTTAGGTTCGGTCCTGGACCAAGGGAAGGCGCTGCAGACGGGGCCAGGGGTCAGTACCTCGTGTAGCCGGGCAGGTGGTGCTCTGGAGCTGCGCTGGCAGAGCATCTACCGGCGGACAGAGCAAGAGATTCAACACTGCCAAGATCTCCAGGACAGCCGGGCCAGGTGGGACAGGTTCAAGCATACGGACTCGCAATTACTGTCAAACTAGGCAGGCAACAGCCCCACTCTCCATCTTTATTATCTACCAAGGGAGGCTAGGAAATGTTAATTATTGCCTGAGCAGCTTGACCAGTTTTATTTTGTCTGGAACAATCACATCAGTGACTTTTCCCAAGCTACAAAGTAAAAACCTGCCAAAATTTTATTCCATTTCAGTAATTTGAGTGCCCACAAGTAATTACAAGACCGGTGGAAGGGAAAAAAAGAAGAAAACAAAAATCGGATCTAGATGGTGCCATGTCAATTTTATTTATTTGAAAGTATTATTTCATAATGGTTTATTGAGTCCAGAATTGCAAGTATGCATGTAACTTTTCACTAAGCATATAGTGTATATAATTGTGCACCTTCGCCAATCGGTTTTTCACACAACACAGATACATATTATCATGCATCACACCAGAACAAACAATATGACCAGTGATGAAAAGTCTCTTGTATCAATATATCGCCCATGCCTCAGTGCTTACTTCATTCTGTGTGAAGGAGCTGTCATGTTCTGCCCTGCTGGATGAGCTATCTGTGTTTCTCCTCCTCCCCACAGATTCCTTACAGACTTTGCCTCAGTCAGTGAGTGGCTGATTAGTGCCAACAAACACCTGGAAACATGGTCAAGCCTGGCTGACATCACTGACCTGAACCAGGAGCGTGTTCACAGCCATCTGACCCAGCTGCTGGTAAGACTCGCCACACTTCATCCAGACACAATGCTATATTGCAAATGTGAACGGCTATAAGCAATTAAAGTCTTTAGACAAAAAACTAAACCTGGTTGCAACTTGTTGAATGCCAGACCTTGCTGCTTCTTCTTTTTTTTTTTTCTTCTTTTTTTTTAATGGTGTTTGGCAGCCAGTGTTTGAGGTGCATTACCGCTTTCTACAGCTCTGGAGTGTGCATGTCAGTTGCATTATGGAAATCTCATTCCATAGTGCAGAGGACAGACATCTCGCAAGATTTCCATAATTGAAGGGACTGACACCCATTGGGATTTCTAGGGCTGGTAGATAAATCACTATGACTAACAAATCTTATCATTTTCTGTTTTCAAGTCTCATTATCTGAATACTGTGGGTTTGAGTGTTCATATGTCCACTAATGGCCAAGGAAAGAAACGTCACAGTATTGGACACACTATTTGATTGACAGGTGATCTCTGGGAAATGTGGTGCAAAAAAACAGCACTGAGTGCTTAGCACCAAAGGTAGAGACGAAAAGGAAAAAGTCCACATGGGTTAACGCTGAAATGAAAACTGAACTGACACTGATGAACCTCTAAGCGTGACTCTGCCCTGGCTCCCAGGACTTCACAATGGAGGCGGGGGCCAGGTCGGTCCAGAAGGCTTCTGCATCCCGGCTGGGCACTCTGCTACTACAGCTGAGGGAAGCTGACTGCCCAGCACTGCGAGCTCAGCTGGCCCAGCTCGAGAGCAGCTGGAGCCGGCTTACCTCTGACCAGTCTAAGGCCCAGGACCGGCTGCAGCAGGTACAGTAGCTGCCCAGAGGCTTCCTTCCTATGCTATTCAACGCACCAGTATATCATTGTCAAATTAGTCATGACAACGTGGGATAATTACCATAAAGAAATGAGAAACTGAAACGATTTTTGGCCACTGTGTCATACCAGTGGTATCGTTAGAGCTACTGTATCTCAAAATGAACACTACCTTTCCCCTAAAAACTGCTTTCTGTCACAAAGAGGATGTTGTCTTCTATTTCACCTTCCTGGTGTCTTTGGCTTTATGGGAAAGGACAAACAGACAGACAAACATACAGACTGTATGTCTGTATGTTCACTTGTTCAATTCCTAAGGGTAGCATTTCATGTTAGCTTAGCATAAAGACTTGAAGTCTACAGGAGTCATTAGCCTAGCTCCATCAAAGTGAAAAAATAAACCTTACAGCAACTCTGAAGCTGTCTTATTTATGCAATGTATCATGTATGTCATGTATCACACTCTACCTCTCAGCCTGTCTCTTATGAATATCTTCCACAATAGAGTATTTTTCCCACCATTTTGGACTTGTACTAAGCTAGCATCATCCTTCATAGTTTAGATCAATGGAGAGTGAATACATTTAGCTGTAGTGGTAGCTACACCTCAACACCACAGTTGAGGTGAAAAACAGTTCAGCTGCAAGTTGAAAAAACATGGCGCTGCTTGTTGTCAAAGATAATTGGGCCTAGAAATCCCCTTCAGTGAGGAGAGTGTTCACATGAGATTGGGAATTTGGGAGGATGTAAAAAGGAAGAGAAGGACACTTGTAATTTTGTTCAGCATTTATCATCAGTGAATGGAGGCAGATATTCAACGAATGTTAAATTGCCTTCAGTCTTGCCAAGTTTGCCAGGTGATTCCTTTTGATGTATTACAGTTAGACAACCACTTCAGTCACTTCAGGTGGATGAAAGGATGCACTCTTATCTTCCAAAGAATGATGTAGTCATTTCAACACACAGATCAGAAAAATTAATAAACATCCTCAGTGCAAAAGCCCAGTTTTGTGATATTTATGGAAATTATGGCCGATGGCCTTGCCAAACTAGACTGCCTGGCTGGATAATTAGAATGTAATAAAACCAATTTCTTATGAAGTTAGAAGTCAAAGGTACAGCAGAGTGTGCAGAGTGTACATTAATGTAAAGTGAATTCAATCCTCATTCTGTGCATTATCTCTCTATCTCTATTAGTTGTTGCTGGCAGGATGGCCACCATTGGAGCTGCTATCTGGACTAGAGGGCTGGGCGGAGAAGGTGGAGGCCCGACTGAGTCAAGAAAGAGAAACTGTCCTCAAGGCGAAAGATGCTGCCCAGATCACTGAAATTCTCCAGCACTACCAGGTACTCCTGTCTCCACTATCCACTTTCCATCGCTTTCTCTTTAATCAGTTTGTCATGCTTTTATTTAATATTGGTCTCATCCACTGCATATTAATAGAAAGGTTACTTGAAGTCCAGTAATTAACATTTCAAAGTGTAAGGGCTCTCAGGAGTTTGACCAGTACAGGTTTTTGAAGGCTGATACAGACAATTTTATGTAATGGACAGCCCCTTGAGATGAATCATCTCGTTTTTGAGTCCAAATATACAGATACAGATATTTTTGGATTGCAGCTGCTGATAGCTGATATTTAGTTTCTTTCCATTTGATCATCAGTCTAGCCTTTATCATGCCCCCAAAAATCCACGTATTCAGTGTTTCCCCCAGAATGTTATTTTTGTCAGGATGGCATCTGGAACAGCTTTTAGACTATCCTGGGACACTAAAACTGAATCTAAAATAATGAAATTCTTTTCGATGGGTGAGTAGGTTCTTGAAGGAATACATGTTTTGGGCAAAATACCCTTTTTCTGACTTACCCAGACTGAGACAAGATGTTGGATACCATTTTCACCTCTGTATGTCTGTATGGTTCAGTTCCGATGGGTAGCATTTCATGTTAGCTTAGCATAAAGGCTTGAAGTCTATCTCAGCATGGATGAAGGACTACCACCTTCAGCTTAACTTGTCAAAGACTGAGCTCCTTGTCATCCCAGCCAATCCCTCTGTACAACAACAAATCAGTAGCTGAATCACAGAGCTGTGGTCAGGGAGGACACCTACCAATCATCAATGCACCATTCCTCCAGATTCCTTTAAATTACTTTGCTTGAATATCTCCCAGGAGCTTAAGGCGGGCGTGGCCAGTGGGCAGCTCCTTGTGGACTTTCTGTGCCAGTCTGGGCCTCAGTTGACAGGAGGGGACATCCAGGCCCTCCGTTCGCAGCGTACGACTTTCGCTGAGCGACTTGGCACCCTCAACCTGCGTTGGGTGCACCTCCAGGGGGCGCTGGGAAGCCAGGTCAGTATCTCAGCCACTAACATGCAAAAAGATGAACGGATGTAGATTGTTTGATTTACAACTGACACAGAGTGCCAACTGCTTACCCTAATTTGATTCTAATGCAACATTGATCTGATTCCACACTAGTATGCATGAACCACCATTATTCTTGTTCTTATTCACGTTTGCATTCTCAATCTTATTCTTATCTTGGGTTTCAATGGAGTTTTTTTGTCTCTCATGATCTAAATGCTGTGTCAGAGGCCTTTTCACATCGCGGAGAAACTTTCAGGGTTAGGATTTTTTATGATGAAAATGTCCATCATATAGACACTGAATAATGGCACAAATGCCAACTATCACCAACCCAATACCAAAAATACTGGTATTTTTCAGTTAAACCCTAACTATGATTGTACTTTTGCAATACAGTATGGGAAATTTCAGCTACCTTATCTCTTTGAATCATCTAAAATGACATAGAATTGTTCCCAGCCTTTACTTGTACATGTGAATCTAGCTGCTGTGTTGCTTTACTCCCTTAGACACGTGCAGCTGAAGAGATGCATCACACTTGTGCGGACAGAGAGAGGCGGTTGCGGCGTCTTCACAGCTGGATAGCACAGCAGACAGAGAGGCTGAAGGAGTGGCAACACCCCGTGAGTCAGACTCTGGCTCACAAGGCTCTGCTGGAGTGGGAGGTACAGTAACAAACTTGCAGGAAGGATTAAGCTTGCATGTGTCTCTTCTTGCTGCCTTCAGTTCTGAGCTTGTTCTGTCTTGATATTCTTTCAGGCCACTGAACACAGAGTGAAGGAGGTGGCAGCAGCATTGCAGGAGTTGAGAACCATGCGAGTGCAGGTTGGGAAGGATGAACAGGAAGACGAACATCCCAGTGACATCGCCTTTGCCAGCCAGACTAAGAGCGTCAGTCAAGCTTGTGCAGCTCTTAGCCAACAGGTAGAAAGAAATTTGTTGCAGCAGTCAAAGAGACATGGGAAATTTCTTAATGTCTGTTTTGGAGCCCTCTACTGTCAGCAATAACACAATAATGATTCAAATTATAGCCAGTTAATGAAAGCTTTCACCTTTGCTGTTCTATACACTCGCTGTCCGTCTCGGTAGCTCTTTACTTGGAAAAAAATCCACTGGCACACAGGAAATGATGTCATTTACATTTCCAGTTTGTTTGTAATAAACACAAGAAGAACTGTGTAGTTAGCATGAGCAGTGACAGCCACAGTGACTGAGTATCACCTACAGAAACTCAAACATCAACAGAAAATGTAAGGAAAACGACGTCACATTACTCGACAAACTGTTTGATTGACAGGTGATCTCTGTGTGAAGTGCAGTGCAGAAACACCACAGCAATGAGCACGTAGCACCAAATATGTTGCCAAAAGCAAAACACATTTTTTATGGATTACCTCTTAAATCTTTTTTTGCTTCAAAGCTTTCCCATATCTGTGAAACCAGTGCTACTATTGTTTGTCTTTTTTCTTTGTCGAGATATATGTTGGGTATTTAATGCTCCTGAAACACCTGAAACCCACACAAAAGCTTGCACATATTCATTTGCCCCCAGTAGGTCATTTGCCCCAGTGCTCCATGCTAACATTTTAAGGTATTCTATGTTGTACTCTGTGATGTGAGAGTAAGTGGCTAAGATTATCTCAAAAGAAGAAAATGAGAACTTGCAACTGTTTTGAACTCATAGAGTCTACTTTCCCTGTTTCCATTGGAAATGAAAGTGCTAGTAGCTATTTTACTCTTAAATGGTCTTACTTTTGATAATGCCAGTGGGTTACTATAACTCAAAATAATGTATGCTTAAGTTTTAGCATGGGACTTTCTCACAAAACCTTTAAATAAGGGTCCTGTGCCTGAAAAATGTTGAAGAAATGGTACTGGCACGACCAGAATTCACTCGGTCTCCCTTTGTGGTAACTTGCAGATGGATTCCGTGAGGCCACCTCTACATCAGACTGTGGAGAAGTGGAGCTGTTTTGAGATAGCACTGAGGGAGGTTTCACTCCACACCACTAGGGTGTGCTGCGTTCTGCAGCATCAGAAAACTCCTCTGCTTTCACTGAAGCAGGCACGGAGCTACATGGACCTACTTCAGGTAAGCAAAACAACACTGACCTTACACATGACGTATATGTGCATAAGAGAAATTTTATGATTTGATAATGGTAATGTAGTTAATAAAATGTATATAGCATTATAGTAATACTATTTTTAGTTTTTGCCCAAAACGTTTAGTTTGGGGCAAAATACCCTTTTTCTGACTTATCCAGACTGAGTCAAGATGTTCAATACCATTTTCATCTCCGTATGTCTACTGGTTCAGTTCATATGGGTAGCATTTCATGTTAGCTTAGCATAAAGTCTTGAAGTCTACAGGAGTCATTAGCCTAGCTCCATGAAAGTGAAAAAATAAATCTTAGAGCAACTCCGAAGCGGTCTGATTTGCACAATGTATCATGTGTGTTACACAGTAATGAAATACACATCTTGGAATTTCTTTTAAAAACGAGAGACGTTTTAGGATAAATTAGGTGGTAGGAACTATAACTGATGAACGGTGGTTACAGTTCCTACCATCTAACTTCAAATACACATGATACACTGTGTAAATAAGAAAATAAGTCGGAGTTGCTGGAAGGTTTTATTTTTTCACTTTGAAAGAGTTAGGCTAATGACTCCTGTAGACTTCAAGTCTTTATGCTAAGCTAACACAAAATGCTAACCATCGGAACCGAACCAGTGGATGTACAGAGGTGAAAATGGTATCGAACATCCTGTCTCCCTCTGGGTAAGTCAGAAAAAGGGTATTTTTCCCAAAACATTGGCATATTCCTTTAATAATAATATTAATTTATTTCAACAACCACAAAGTGTTTTACAAAAAAAAAAATACTAAGCCATAATAGTGAAGTAAAATGGAAATAAATAAATAAGTGCAACTCTCTACAAATGAGTTTTTCACAGCCTAAGCTCCTCAGGCAGGTCAGTCCAAAGTCTAGAGACCCTGATGTCAAAGGCTCGATCATTTCTTTTTAGTCTTGGAGAAAGCTAACCTGTATAAGGACCTCAGATTGCGATCCACCTCATATGAGGTTAAATGGTCTGTGATAAAGCTATAATAAAAACTAAATCATGAGTAAAACTGTTCTTGTGAGTTGCAATGTGAAGGTTTATGGAAAAGCAAATGTTTTTGGTGTCCACAGCAACTCCAGGAGGAGGCTGGACGCGGAGAGGAGCTTTGGGCAGCAGTAGACAAATCATATCAGAGCCTGGAGAGGATGGTTCATCATGGAAGGGCACAGCTGCTGGCTGGGCAGGTGGAAAGAGAGCGAAAACGGTTAGTAGCAGTGAAAATAACAGAACAGAATCAGCAGTAAAAGTTGTAACTGAAATTGAAAAAATGTTTGTTGTTTCACAAAGCTGTGGTAGACACATACACACTCACAATTTGAATTGGTGCCCAGTGGTAATAATAATAACTAACTAACTCTAACTAAATGTAACTTTATTGACAAAGATCAGTCAGAACATCTGTACACTTCAGTTCCATTTCTTGATATGTGATCAGGTTTATTGGCAATAAACTCATGATGTTGTCAGTTCTGTTTGAATATGTCACATGTAAACCAAAAAATTATAAAATCATGAAGTGTCTTAACTGGAATATTATTGTGTGCCTAAATGTGGTCAGAGTTATATTACAATTCTAAATTTCATAAATGGATGAAACAAGCACATAATTCATGGTAATTCAGATCACCTGAAGTGGTAGCAAAAAGTAGGCTTATACTTGTTCATGAATAGGTCTAATCAATAATGTGTTATTTTGACCTGTTCTTCACTATGTGTAGCATCAATCAGTGTTATGAAACTAAACACCCAATTTTAGTGTGAGAAATGACTTTTTTTTCTTAGTATCTTGGTTAAAAAAAGCTATCTTGTACAAATTCACCTTCTCAGACAGCATGATGTCAACAGTCTGTGGTGGCTATAAACAACGTATTGACTACCGATCTGTTTTGTGCACTTCAGCTGGAAGGAGGTTGCGCAGGAGATGAAAGAGGAGCTCGTGAGGACGGAGGAAGTACTTTCCCTGTGGCAGAAGTACATCCAGCTCTCCGATCACTGCTCCGTCTGCCTGCAGCACCTTCAGCAGCAGTGGGAGGCGCTGTCGAGCTCCCCACCTTCACCACAGCAGGACACACAGGCCGTGGTGTCCTCAGTGGAGGTGAGTTCAGGGGGTTCAGCTTTCGGCACAGTTTGATGTATGTGTGATGTGTGTTTGGCAGCGGTCAGTGAATTGGTAACAGAAATATGCCTACTACTTCTGATATATTGCTGTATCCTATTAGAAAATACTGTTTACATCAGCTTTCAGGTGGTAATAACCACTCGGACGCTCATTTTTCCCTGATTTTCAACCCTGATTTCTCTGACTTAATGATTTTTTTTTCATAACCAACAAGGAAATGCTTGGTGGCTTCAAACAAGCTCACTGATTGAACATTGAACATTATGGACCTTTCCAAGAGCTTGTATCAGCAAGTGGTTCCAACAGTTATTTCCATATGACATACAACAGATACAGCACAAGATAGACCATTCATTCATTCATTCATTCATTCATTCATTTATTCATTCAGGTTCGACAGACATCTGAGAAGCTGATTTCATTAAATAGTAGGGCATCCAGAGTTAAAAAAAAAAAACAGTTTGGTGAAATGTTCACTCTACTTTGCCTATTTTCATACAGTTCTCATCAGTTTTGACAAGTTCAGTTGTTACAAGTTCATCTCAGGCTTTAGAATCATCAAACGCCCTGCTTGACTCACCCGCTGCTTATTACAGGGCTCTGTGCATTACTCTTTTTTTTTTTTCTTCTTAATAAATGTTCTGGTATCCTTGGAAATAAATGTGGAACTGTTTCCAGGCAATGGACAAAATGCTATCAGGTACAGGAGGCCAAAAATATCTGCCGTGGTCTAAACTGTGCTCCTTTACCTCGACAGCTGAGCTTAGATTACATTAGATGCTCCTTTATTTTGGTATTGGAGGACAAAAATGATGCGGCTGATGTTTTGAACAGTGGTACAAACAACAAGCCTGAGTGCTCCCATCCATGTGGGACCACAGTCCATTTTTCCCATCTCCACTCTCTTCAAAAACACACAGGGATGTGTTTTTAATGTACTTGAATCTAGAACTGTGTGTGGCAAACAAGAGATGACAGAAAGCAGGAGATGTAATTAAATACTGTATGTTCAAACAGCTCACATACCAGAAAAAGTAAATAAAGCTAAATGTTATAGGGAGTAGCTTTTAAAATTAATATACATCCATTTCTGCTTTGGTCTCCTAATGCTTCTAATGTACTTCTATGTGACTGTTGTTTTCCTTGTCTTTATTTGTCCTATCTTTAATGCCAGAAATTGCAGGGTGATGCTGAGGACCTGCAAAGCACTGTGGGAGATCTCCTGGCCACCTCCAAGCCTCTAAGTGGACGGCTGGAACCATTAGCCGCCAGCTTAATCCAATCAGAGACCAGACTGCTGTCGCGTGACGTCCTGCTGCTGAGTCAGGCTTTGTCAGGGAAAAAGGCAAATCTTCAGGTGAGGATCTGAAGTCAAATATAGGTTACAGGTTACAGATGTGGCTTGGTTTCTACTGTGCAAAGCTTTACAAATAACTAACGATGATTCCATCTAACTCAGCAAATGAAAATCTGCAAAAAAATTGCAAAAAAGTGTTACTGATCTACAATATATTATAAGATTTAGCTTGAATTAATACTGTCTTATGAACGAAGTGCTGTAACATGAAACCAGTTTGTCTGACTTTTGCATGATCAGTAACCTTACCAGTGATTGCACATCATTACTCATACTTTTTTAAGTTTCTCATATCCAGGATGAGAATAAGTCAGTCACATTTCTCTCTGTGTGCAGGAGGATTTGGAGCAACAGGAATTGTTTTGTACTAATCTGGAGTCACTAGAAAATCAGACACAGAACATACTGCAAAAGATGAACACCAGTGGGAATGACATGGATTATGTGAAGGTGAGCCAGAATACTTAATTCCTGTATTTCCCATTTTGCACCTTTCCTAGACAGTGCCTGTCAATGTGCTAGACTTTATTAAACTTTATTAAATCATTTATCATAGTGTATTATACTTAAATACAAAAATAATTTGATCGTACAAGATTCCTTGTTCATGGCCTCTAACACTGAAAACTTAATGAATGTTCAGCAGATTCTGTGGGAGCTCAGTGATCTGCTGCCATCACTGGTTGATGTCAGTGAGATGAGCTGCAATGTGACTCACTGTAACCAAGAAGCAGAGAGACTGCAGGCGCTCTGCAGGCAATGGACGGACGGCCTGACTCGCACGTCTGACATGAACAGGTGAGGGAGTTCAGCTTCAGCATGGGCCTGCAATCCAGGACAGAGCGGCTGGCCCCAACTGTTCCAGTGTTTGTTTATTAGAATGACATTCAAGCCCAATATTGCTGATCAGTATAGCATGTAAAGGATGGTGCAGCTATTGTGGAATAAATCACAAAATGCCTAAAGCGCACAGTTTGAACAAAGAGTGAATATGCGGGAAGATCCATCCATCTTTTCTGTAACTCTTCTCACTGACCCCAGTTCATTTTACTCTTGCGTGTAAAATGAATGTGTTCATTTTGGAGTAAAAAATTGCCCAGTTATACTGAATAAGAAGATTACGCTGTTGATCATCTTTTGCACTGTTTGTATATGGATGTCATATGTCTTTTACCAGGGAGATGCAGGCTGAGATTCAGCGTTCCCAGAGCTTTCAGCAGAAGTGTGAAAGCCTGTTGTCTGTGCAGGAGAAGATGGAACAAGATCTGATGGCCAAAAAAGCAGACAGTTACTCCAGCCTTCAAGAGATGCTGACTGTCCATC
>OMKZ01010957.1:1623-19404 GCA_900302535.1 Neoniphon sammara | reverse complement strand
GATGCCTGCACTGTACAAGGAGACACTGTCATCTGCAAAGAGACATATAATAAGAATATAGTTAGGGCAACAAAATATTAGCTTAAAAAATAAATAAATAAATAAAAGAGGTACATTTAAAGATATTACACATCATACACTTGTAATAAAATCATAAAATTTACCGCTATAGGTGATAAATATCCGTTTTGCAATATTGAGACTGAACCTGTTATGCCCTTTTATGTGATTGCCAAAAGTCAACTAAATTATGGAAAGACTTAATTATCTCAACTGCAGAGGGTACCAGGCCTTTACTGGGGGCAGGATTTATTTGAGAGGGGCCCTTTCTAATTCCCTCTGTTTGAGAAGGATATTTGTTTATATTTTAGTGTGAAGCCTACTTTTTTTTCTGGTCTGCTTCAGTTTTACCACCCCTAAAAAATTTGACCAGGAGAGGGGAAAAATGCTGACACTTCCTTCATGTTTAATTCCCGGCCTGTGTTTGGGGCCGGCTTTTATTTGTTCGTGTCGACCACACCCGCAATCATTATTGGAGACACCGATTTTAATCATGTACCGGCTTTTATTTGAAGAAATACAATTGATGGATCAATCAATAGATCGATAGATAGATAGCAGGTTCTACTGTCCTGTCCTGTTAAGGTATTTTGCTACGTGTCTTTACCTGTAAGGGTATTGTAGAGGTGTAGACCTGCTGGAAGACATTTGGCCACAGTGAGAGCCATATCACCCTCCCAGAGCTCCTGCATCTGAACAGACAAACCCCCCCACACACGCAAACGCGCGCGCACACACACACACACACACGGGTTATTGGCACCATTTTTTTCAGAATCTCAAAACACTAAGGCAGTGTTGTTGCCAGTGTTGTTACCAATGGATTTACCTGGTATATGGCTAATCTCAGGTCTCCCACTGTTTTTCTACGGTCAAAAGTGAGAGTGGTGATCCCATTCTGCTCATTGCTGATTGGTTGAAGGGCTCCGTTTTCTAGCCTGTAAGAAGGTGCTAGGTGCAAACGCAGCTCCACACTGTTATTGCTGGCTTCAAACTCCTCACTGTAACAAATGCAGCATGAACAGTGCAGACACATATCAATAAAGTATGTTAGGAACAAATTATCATACAACATATAAATGAACAAATCAAATAAGTTCAGTAAAAATAAGTTAGAAGTCCTGTGGTTTTTACCAAATAGTTATAGGTCCTGTTATTTTGACTTTTTGCACTTGTTACGAGAAACTTCTTGTTGTAATGTTTATTTAGGAATTTCGGCTGTTCTACCCTTATGCACACCGTGGATTTCTCTGGATAAGAGTGTAAGCAAAACAGCTAAAATGCAATGTTATGTAATTAAATGTGTCTGTGTCTGTGTCTGCTTACCGCGTCTGCTGCAGTTGGCTGTTCTCCTCCTGAGCCATCTGTACGAGGTGAGGGGGAACTTTATACAGGGGATTCTTCAAGGCTGCACATGGGCAAACACAATGCAGCATGTTAAAGAGTTTGTTCAGTCTCTCATCCCCCACCCAACTCGCCTCCCTTAATAGATATTACACTCGCCATCTGGATACTTGCGAAGTGTCGCTTACTTGCTTAGTGATTTATTCATTCATGTGTTGACAGCAGACAAACATATATGTAAAAGGCAAAACTGAAAACATAAAACAGAAGTTTAGATTTAGATCTGTGTTGTTTGGATGGAAATCTACAAGCATCCCTTTAATGGGATTTTCCTGTTTTTTCTCCCTACCTAATGTATTTTTTTTTCTATTCTATTCTCTGATCTGATTCTGCACACAAGAATCTTCTCTAGTCAAAATTAAACACAACATCTATTACCTTCTCTGGGCCTGTGAAGCTGTGTTTTCCTGTAGAACAGCATGTAGGCGCTCTCCTTCCCCTGGAACTGCTTCTCTATGTCTGACTCCCTGATGGAGGTCACCGTGGAGTCATTCAGGTCAAACCAGTGGCTAGCCTCCTGATAGAGAGCAAGATACATCAAGATATAACTAGATGTCGGCCAGGAATCAAGATTAAAAAATGAAGAATGATGTGGATCAGATGATTTTCTTTTCAGAAGGGCTCCAGCTGGATACTTTTAAACCTTGTATTGCTGCTAAAATGCATGCCCATTCCTCTACAGTACCTCGTGCTCAGGCTTTGGTTCCTGGTCTAGTTCTTGTTGTGCTTCAGTAGTTCCTGTATCCTGTGCTGAGGGAGGATCAGGGCTAGTGGTGCGGTCAGTCGGACTGGAGGGCTCAGTCCCTGGGGTTGGTGGGTTTGCCTTCAGAGCCACTCGGGTACCATTAGACACCAGGATGAACACATCACTGTGGGACTGCAGGAACTGCAGCGGGTAAAAAGTAGACAAATGGTGCATAGGTTAAAGCAGACAAGATACGGAATAAAAAAAGAAAAAACAGGAGAAAGAGGACAAAAGCTATATATAGAGCAAAAGAAAACTAGAGCACTTTTCTAGGAAGCCATACGCACCTTGCCTATGGGGCCATAGTGTTTCCTGAACTTTTTGCTCCAAGATGAACCAATCTTATTCATCAGTTTCTGGCCCAGCTGGTCCAGCAACACACTCCTGGATGGCTCCTAGTGGAGGGAAAATGAACAAAGCCTAATTAATAAGATTTATGCCCCTGTCAGCTGATGGGTTTGCAACACTGAACATGTACGCTACAAAAAATGCAGTTAAATGAAGATCATAGAGTTGTATCTAGCTGTACCTGGGCTATAATAGCAGTGAGGACAGACAAGGGATCGTCTTCTTCCAGTTTTGGCTCACACACATTGATCTCCTCAACCTTCTTCTTAATCTTAGGTTTGAAGTCCTCCTCCTGAAAACAAGACACAGTGGTATTAACGTCCGTACTTCCACAGTCCATACTCTAACAATACCATGATCAATCGATGGTATATCTAAATTATTGTGGTTTTCATAACAGCAACGGCAATGACGGCAATCATTTTATATTAAGTTCTACAATATTTCCATTTGCTTCAACAATGACACAATTTGCACACAAGAATCACAGGTAAAGTACAACTAATCATTAATCACACTACTGTTAACACTTTATGCCTATATATTTTTTTTTTTTTTTTTAAATCTCTTTTCTCATCCCTTTTTGCTTGTTCTCACCGGTGGCTCCCATTGGCCGAGCTGATCGATGTCTCTGATGTACACATGGTAATGGCCGCCATAGCAACCACCCTTATGGATAATGACAGAGAACAGCTCATAGGAGTAATCAGAGTCCTCTCCATCAGCCTGTGAAGGCAGACAACATACTGGAGTTAGAGTAATGAATTCATATTACCATTAGAAAGATGCAGAGTGCTTCAAAATGCCAAGTACCTGTTCACAAAAAGGCCGCAGGTTGATGGTGAGGGGGAAGCTGTAGCGTCCCGTCTCTTTGTATCTCTCACATTTTGCAAAGTCAAAGCTGAATCTCAGCAAAGACATGGTCATGAAAGGCGGGAGCTTCCTCAACTTGGCAGACTGAATCATGGGAAAAAGGGGAAGGGAAAGAACATCAAGCCAGTGTGAAACAGTGAGCGAAGGGCAATAATTTCAATATTACCTTGAAATAAAAATGTATACATAAAATACAGTCTTTTATACTGACTAGTCTATTCTTCATCCTCTTGTTTATGCAATGGTTTATTGTACATTATAGTTTTAAGTGTTTATTCAAAAGAAGAAATATCAGCGTCTCAAAATTTGTGCTATACTATAATGCCACTGCTGTCACAGACTGTGTCAGTGTAATCTGTGCGGTGGGACTGACCTTGGCAGCAGTGACTAGTCTGTCACACTGTGCACAGCGGTATAGGTTGTTGCCCTCAAACAACTCTTCTTCTACAAACATGTCCCATAATGCCCCTTCCAGGCTACACACACCACATACACACACCGTCAGGTCCAGGAAGTCCTCCTACAGAAAGCAGACACAAATATAATAATAATATAGTTCTTTAACATTTATTTTAATCATTTTTTAATTGTCAGATGGATGAGATTTACCACACTAGGGCAATTCCTATCAAATCCGATGTCCATTTTCCTTAGGTGAAAGTCAAATATTTTTCTGCAGGTGACTAAGTTTTCTAGCAAATCCCACAAAGCACTGCTAAACACTCTTTGTCAAATTTGACCAAATGCTGGCATGCACTCAAAAAACATGCTAATGTATTCATAGTAAGCTGTGAGAAAAAAAACGTCACTTGCACTCCTCAAACTCTCTCGCTCTCTCTCACACTTTTATAGGAGTAACATCTCTTAACTCCGGGTGGCTCACTGTGATGAATTAAACTTAGAGGAAACCCGACTGCATAAAAAGGCTAAGTCAAGAAGGCAGAGAAACATCATGATCCCTGCATACTGGGCACACACAAACAC
The DNA here is from genome assembly GCA_900302535.1 of Neoniphon sammara. Taxonomy (NCBI): domain Eukaryota; kingdom Metazoa; phylum Chordata; class Actinopteri; order Holocentriformes; family Holocentridae; genus Neoniphon; species Neoniphon sammara. The sequence goes on along the minus strand of OMKZ01010957.1, from coordinate 14,990 downwards.
ACCTGTCTCTGGCTGACGTTGCCACACTCCTTGCAGACAATGCTGTTGACGGTGGTCCCATGGTACAGGCGGTGGATAAATGTACTACCACTAGTGCCCACCAGAGAGTGCTCCAAAGCACTGAACAGAATCCTGTTCAGCTCCTGCACGTCATGCTGGTTAGTCCCCTGAGAAAGTTTAAAAACAGAAAATGGTTCAATTCAGGTAGAGAAAGACATGGTCACATTTTTAATTTTATGGCAATTACTGACACACAGCACTTCCCATAAATTTTTCTTAATTTGCACATACTACATCCTGCCCTCATTTATGGCTATGTTTACACTTTAATGGGATTTTACAATGATTCTGTATGTCAAGTCTTATGAAATCACATCACTGCATGTACACACTTGGCCTGGAAATGGTGGTTATACACTTTCCGCAGCTGTCTCTGCATTACTTTTTTCCTGTCTCTCCATCTCTTCACTTAGCGTGCATAGACATTGTGGTTGGATTGCATTAAGGCCATGACTATGTGAAATTCCGATAGGACTGCAAATCTGACCTCTTCCATTATGTAGTTAGGAGAATTTGACTGCAACATGAGAAAAATCCAATTTTTGCGCATCTTAGATGTCATGTGATGCATCCTTGTGGGATTGGAGGATAGAAGGAGCACTGAAATGACTAGTGTAACTTAAGCCTATCTCTCTTTCACACACCCACTCTTTCTCTCCCTCACTGACAAAGATACAGACACAAACCTCACTACTGTTCCAACCAAAGCTGTCGGTGAGGTCAGCGGTTGAGGCGCTCTGCTGGTCCACTAGCAGCAGACGGGTAAACAGTCTCTGAAGCTCCAGCGGGATCACTCTGACCTGAGGAGGACAGGGGAAAACTCTGTCACAAGTATGGATGGGTGAATCAAATATTTCAGTACCTTCAACCAAATACCTCAATATCAATACTGCGACAATATTGTGGGGGTGACTACTGGCGCTTTCACAAGAAATATTAACAAACAAGAGATTTTTGATAAACAATCATTAGTAATGTGGATGTGATGAGCAAGCAGACAGAGGCAAATAAAATAGCTAGAGCAGTCTAATATGTTTAGAAAATCGCCTCCCGTCCAAGGACACAACACTTCTGCCATATCACGATAAAACAATATCCAAAATCTGAGACAACACTTAGTCTCATATTACAATATTGATAAGATATCGATATATTGCCCAGCCCTAATTCCATGCATTAAACACTTACTTTGGCCTCTGGTTTGTCTTTGTCCTCCAGACATCCTAATTCCTCAGGCCCCAACTTGAACAGCTCCTCTGCACATAAACACACACAAATGTTAGCAATTAAGTCAAGTCACAATAATGTTTTTCAACAAATGGACCTGTTTTATGCTTTATTTATACCCCTTAATGTCTTACTCCCACCAAAAGGGCAGGTTATGTGGCCTCACCTCTAAACTCAGGGGTGAACAGCAGCGTCTGGAGCAGAGAGTTGAGGTAGCAGGTCCCTCCCTGGTTTTTGATGCCACACAGATTACTTCTTCCCCGGGGAGAAGGTGGCTCCTTCCCCCCCTTTGTCACCCTTCCATTGGAGGGGCTGGGTGAATACCCTTCCTCCTCTTCCTCGAAAAGATTCCCAAACATGCCTGCCTTTGTGAGTTTGATTTACCCCGTTTTCTTCGGTTATTCAACGGCTTGGTTCCTTACAGGAGCTGAGCCTCGTCGTGTTTTCGTGTGTTAGCACTCCGATTTTGCCCTCTTGCTATCTCATCTTGGTCTTGCCAAGTTCTCTGTTGACAATGGCTGGGCTGACTCGGAAATAAGACGACTTCACAGGGCTAAACATAGCTACTAATACTGGGTGTGAATGCCTTTGAATCGTATTTGTCCTGATGGGCTAGCACGCTAGCAATGCTACCGAATCGTACGTTAGTCCACTCCAAAACTGATGTGCGCCGTGACAGCTCAGCGAAAATAAACGGCTCCGGGACTGTCGGTAACGTTAATGTTAGCTGTCACTTCCACTTGAAATGCTTTCGACAAAAACGCGTCTTCTAATTGTACAAACACGAATTACGTTTAATTTCAAGCCTCTATCAGTAGTTTTACGCAAGACAGTTTTGAACACACGCTTGTCCTGCCTCTGTCTGTCTTAAAAAAGGTAAAACACGAAACGTAAATAAAGATACCGTTGGTGGACAGGTGGCAGCCATGTTTCTTCCCGACAGAAGAGAGAATGGTGAATTGCGGTATTTGTAGTGTAACACAGTTACTGAAACCTGGGTTCATGGCTGTAAAAACGACATTCCCTACAAGTCATCTCTGCGAGGGTACAAGAGGATCATGGGACTTGTAGTCTTATGGCACAAAACATTGTGGAACCTGTCTCTCCAGAGCAAGCATCCAATATATGTACCCTGGAGGGCCAAAGTGAAATACACCAGATTATTTCATCTCTCATGAAAAGCTACACCATGTGATTTCACCGCTAATAAGCCACTAATAAGAGACTACACCAGATGATTTCGCTACTAATTAAAAAATAAAACCTTTATTCATAAAGCACTTTTCAAAACAAGAAGTTATAAAATGTGGGACAAAATCAAGTTTAAAACAAGATAAACAAGTTGAACAAGAAAATCAGACACTACACCTGGTGACTTCACTGCTGATCAGACACTATCTTTGACTGGTTTGAAAACCTATACTTTGTCACATAGGCTTTAAGACAGATAGTACATTTGATTTGTGATGAACCACATTTCTATGTGGTTTTCACAACAAACATGGCATATACCACATCTGTTGTCAGTGTTGATGTCTGTGGTGAATAATTTCACTATGAGTGGACATTGCTCACATATTGAGCTACAGAGTAGTCCACCCATAGAAATACAAAGATTTCCCTTTCTGTGGGTCCCCCATCCATTTCACCACCTTGAACTGGTTGTAAACAAAACAACTACATTACTATGACAGCTGGTGTGGATATGTGACCAAATGTGAACAGTCTAGACAGATCTGATCACTTTTAATTAGAGGTGTGGACAGTCAGTCTAAAAATCAGATTTGAGAATCAAATCAGATTCGCTCTGTGAACAAAGCTTTAGCTGGCACCTAGATGCCCATGCCCGTACTGGAATCATTAAAAAAGATTAAATAAGATAATTCCTTTTTGCTTGGCTAATTTTTACATACAAAACACATCTGGTATAGACACTTCTTTACAGTATTGTTTATTTTAATTTCAATAATTTACGGTCACATTTTGATTGATATAATGCACATAGTCATGTCACAGGCAATAATAATAATAATAACATTTCATTTTTTTGGTGGAAAAAAAGAGCCTTTCCCATTCATAAGCAAATTCTTAAATATTCTTAAAATGCTGAATGCTCTTATAGAAAAGCTGTATTCTTACAGAAGCAGTTGTAAATTGCATTAATTTCTTTGAAAGGCAAGGCACACAAATGTCCACATACAAATATCCAGATTTTTTAGCAAAAAAGTTTTCTCCATATTTATTGAGGTACCTCAGTTGATCGCCTAGCACTGACAAAATATCTGCTGTTGTCTAACTGTAGGTAATCTGAGGTTGACCCCAAGACTGGACAATTACAGTATTAAAAAGGCACAGTTAGACTCCCTCAGACACAAATAAACACAAAGTCCATACATATATAAACAGATGTTCATTCATTCACACGAACAAATACACACAGGCACATTCACACTCTTTTCTGCTCAGTGAGTTTTCAGCTTAAACACTTTGGACAGAGGAGCTTTGGCACTAGAGTAGATCAGGTAAGAGTCTCCTTTTGAGCTGAAAAACTCCCAGTCACTGCAGCCAATAGTTGGGAGCCAATGAACAGGAACAAAGCCTTCATATCCCTGCCACCTGGAGAGGAGGGGAGTTAAATGTCAACAGTCAAACCGACATTTGCGTTTCTTAAATGATGGGTTGAGACACAAAATTGGCTGTGGGCCATTTCCTAGTGGATATCCTCAAGTCAAAAGTGCTGAGTCGGGTTCCCAAGACAAAGAATAAATTTACATTACTACACTCTAGGTGCACGCCCCTAAAATGATTTTATGGCACCAAATTACAGGTAATCATGATGAATTATTTCACTCTGAGAGTGGCGCTGTTGAAAAGTTGAGTACCTGTAAAGAATGCTGTTGAGAGAGTAGGATTCCCCGTCAAAGGAGTTGGCAACAATGAGGAAATTCTCCTCCCCCAGGCTGAAAAACTCCCAGTCCACTGCACTGGACAGAGAGATGAGGAGAGGATGAAATGGCAGGAAAGGACATCTTGTCATAGCTTTGTATTGAGTGTGTGTGCGTGCACGTGCGCATACATGAACCCGGCATACATATCTGGTGTTTGTGCATCTGTACCTGTAGGTGACAATATCCTGGAAGCGGACGAACAGCTGTCCATTCAAGTCCAGTTCATAGATAGTGGAGTTGATGGCATATCGACTAGACCCGTTACCATGGAGTCTGTGTCCATTGGCAACCACCAAGAAAACTCTGCTGCCAATCTGGAACATCTCCCAATCTGTTGCACAGAACGTCTGGGTTGACAGACAGAGACAAATAAAGAAAGTGGAGATTATAGGTGTGGCTGTGTAAAGCTTGCTTGAAAGCAGAGGAGAGAAAGGTATGTGAGACTGTCAAGATTCCGTATTTTCACTCATTTCTAAATGATTTCAGATGATTAATTTCCACCAGCCCCAAGGTGTTCATACGAGTCTTGCATCCAGCTGTGGAGTTCCCCTAAATCACAGATCCCTCTGTGGTTTCTCATGTGACTATCAATGTGTCAACACGCTCACCTCAAATGTGGCTAGATTCAAATATATGATTCATTATCAGTTACATGTCAAAGCGATATCTCTCAAGCAAATCATGGCTAACCACATGCTCTATTTTTGGCCTGTCTTAAATCTATGAAAACACCCGTTCCTCGCTTTCCATCTCTCTTTCATTATCCTTTAATCTTTCCCCATCTGTATTCACTTCCTTCTTTGTGCACAGACAAGATGGTTTTTCATGCTCATCTCAAAGATACAGATCTTATCAGGGGAAACCAAAGCCCAACTCGTGAGCAACATGAATGGTAGGGAAATCATGCAGCAAAATACTACATTAAAGTGCCAGTAATCCTGAGTACCACCCACGCATATATGCTTTTCCGACTGAGTCTGAGTATCCACCAGCTATTTTTCATAGTCAGTAATATGTTAAATGATATGAAACTCCCCTTTGTCTTTCGAACCTGCTACCGTTTCCTCAGGGACAATATAACCATCACTATCTATAGTTTATGTTCACCACATGCCTTAATTGTCTGAAACACTTCAAAGCTTCCATTGATCCACACATAGATGACAGAGTCTACGTGAGTGGTCACGCCATCAAAAGCATTCGCAACGACCAGGAAATGGTATGGTCCAACGGTGAAGAACTCCCAGTCGTAGGCCCCTGAGGTCTGAAGCGTCTGGTGGACCTCAAAAGACCTTATTAGCCTGTTCCACTTGTACACCACACTGTTTATGGTGTGATTATTGTTGCCTGAAAGACAAAAGGATTAAGAAGGAGAATATAAGAGACAGATCATAGATGATAAGTAATTTTAGATGTGTCATTCAGGGATTCAGAAAGTTAACAATTAGTCATTTGGTAGTCATATATTTATCAAACTGATGAGTAAAAGTGAGGTTTGACCTTTTCTGTGATTGGCCACAACGAGATAGGTGTTTCGACTGATGTTAAAGGCCTCCCAGTCCCGTGCACAGTGGGTCTGCAGGGTCTGGTATCTCACAAACTGTTTTCTTCTTTTGCTCCATTTGTATATCACAGATATCTCTGCCTCTGACTCTTTCTCAGGGTCCTCCCCTGGCCCTCCCCCAGAGTTAGATACCACGAGAAATGTCTATAAGAAACAAGAAATTGGAGATAATCTGAGTTCTGAGTCCATAAGTGGAATAAAGTATGTGACTGCGTGCGAATTCAAAGCTCTCTGCGCAATTTTGAATGTGCACATACATGTATGTGCTTGAAGCATACTGTGTGTTGCTCTCTATCCCATCCCCCATGTCTTCCCTCTCTTCATACCTTCTTTCCCATGCTGAAGTGTCTCCAAGACAGGGCTCCATAGGTGCTGATATTCTGGTAGAGCTGGAAGCCGGTCTGGGTCCACAAGTACACAGCAGATCCAGAGGCTGTGGATCGATGGGCCATTGCGGCCATGAGACCCATGCCGGGTACCTGGAACACCTGAGGATGTATTTTTACACAGCTTCAATTAAGTATTCTTGAACTTGAAGATAACCAATAATATTATGAGGATGATTGTAATTAAAGCTGCACTAGGCAAGATTTTTATCTGAAAAGACACTCATCTTATCAGCCTAAGCCAAACAGTGAGACTGCAATAAAGGAGAGCGCCCCATCCCCCCTTAAGTGAGATTCTGTAGATTACTTGCCCTAATAAAAATTCTTGTTAGGTAAGGCCAATTCTTCATCCACAGGTAGTGAAAAATTGCAACTTAAAGGTGCACAATGCACAGGGTCCACTGAACTGAGGACTATTTAGACTCAACTGACAAAATGTGGAATAAACATCATCACCCAACTAATGAGAAGGGACCAGTGGCAGACTAAAGACCTCAAAAACTCAAGGAACACCCACTTCAAGGAACTGCCTCTTCATCCTCACCCTAACCCTAACAACACCAAACTACTTCCTGACTTTTAATCTATGACTAAATTTAACAATCTGTGACTTCATGACTAAAATGAAAGAAAGAATAGGCATGCCTAACATTGGAGGAAGAAGGTGGCTGTTCCATGAGACAGGCATTCTGTGAAGTGTCGAGGTCTTTGTGTCTGCAGCCAGACCTTACTCACTGATTAGTTATGTGGTTATTCAATGTTTTTTCTCATTTGAGTCTAAATTTGAGTCTTTAAAAACCAAATAAAAAACTCTGTCCCGTACTAAGCTGGATCCACCAAAGATAGATATTTTGCATCTCTCATCTCCTTGAAAAATTGATTGCATGTACACACAATGAATAAATGGATACCTCTACATCATATGTCTCTGAGCTGGTGGTGAGGACCTGATGTTCCAAGACATAATCCAGTCGTTTATGTTCTGAGGAGAAATAGGGGGGTGGAGAAGTGAACATTTTGTCATGTTTTAGTTAGGCTGAATAGAAACTTATGAGTAGACGGTTTATGGTCCATTCTCACCCTCTAGCACGGGAATCCACACTGTACCGTCGCAGAGATAGAGGCCTTTCCTGAGTGGATTGAACCACAGTTGACCTCGTAGCGGCTCTGAACAGGAGCGCTCCAGCCCCACTGACACTCGCACCTCTCCTTCTTACAGGTTGAAAGCAAAACACACAGAGGGAAAGACAGGCCAACAGTCAAATTGGCAGGCAAGCAGACAGGCAGACAGACACAGGCATGCATAGACAGACATAAACGTCATGTCTTCAAATTCACCGTATCAGTATCATATGTCTGTGCAATGAGGTGTAAGTGCATGTTACCATTGGAAGGCAGATAGCTATCAGCTTCCTTCTTCATGACAGGCAGATCTAAGAGAAGTGGTGGTACTGACAGAGTTGTTAGTCTTGGGTACGAAGAGGGACAGATCTCAGGGGCAGCATCAGATCCTGGCACCAGAACCAGCTGTCGCAGCAGACCCTGTGGACAGGGCAGTAGACAAGGAGGAAGTTCATTTTATCTTTTTGAATATAAAGATATTAATTATTGAAGTGGTTTGGCAGCTCATCTCATCTCAACCCACCATGTGTATCGTTTGTTTTGACAAAAAAATAAGGGTCTTACTGAAAAAAGGCCTTTCCATCTTCCCCGACTGCCAATGTGGAACCTTGATCCCTGAATGTTGAGGTCAGTGGGGAAAGACCTGGAGGGAATCCTGTTTAACAGATACAGTATAATAATATCATTATTTCAATTCATTATAAGTAGATAAATAAATCAAAAACCCTAGTAATTAGTCAGCAGACTTTCCCATTCTTCTGGTTTTGGGTCTGAAACACAACACTGAGAGGAACTGTATTGCATGGAGTGCTGATATTCCTACTTTCAGTGTGCCAGAGGGAGTTTCCACCATACCGCTAAAACCAAAAGCATCTATCAGATATTGTGAGGCCTATATGACATGCCTAAAGGGTTTAAGCAGATTTGGAGCTGTGCCATCATGTTGTGATGAGGGATCCACTGTCCCTCAAGGGAAAATCAGTAGGGAGAAGGAAGAGAGGGATACCGCAGACTATCAGGAAGTGTGAATGAAAGAAAGAGTGGCAGACAGAAAACATAGAGAGATGATAAAGAGAGAGGAAATGGAGGAAAGTAGGGTACACACAGAGTGCTGTAGTTAGTGCACAAGAAACGGGTGGACTCACATTTCCTGTGGTGAGCTGCAATCCACGGTGAGCCTGGCATTGCGGCCACTAATGGCTAAAACCAGGGTGTGCCAGTTGTTATCAGCCAATCGCATGCCTCGGAACACCCAGTGCTCTACAAACCCTTCGTGACGTTTGAAGACCAAGTGCAGGCGGTTTCTCGAGAGCCTCAGCCCCAGGATGACTCGTCCTCGTCCCTCATCCCTCTTGACCTGCCTGTGCCCCTCCTTTTCTCCACCCCGCTTTTCTCCATTTACTTCCCTCTCTAAATGTTTCCCTCCATCTTTCGCCTCCTCCACGGATCTGTTATCCTCTTTTCGTCCCTCCAGCACAGAAAAGATGTATTCATTTCTCTGGAAGACGGACAATGAAAGTTGGGTGTTATGTCTTTAAGCCGTCGTCAGAAAACACTGACATGCTTCAGGTGATGGATGCTTACCTTGTGGGCAATAGGATTGACCTTTAGAGTCACAACAATGGAGAAGTCTTGGGGGAAGAGGTCACAGTTCACCAGGAGCTGGGAGGAGGGGAAGCTCAGGGAAGGGTGAGGGCTGGAGAAATGTACCCCCCTCACCCCTCCAGCCTGCCTCATGTGTGCCCCTGGCATGAGTTTGGAGGTGTCCCGCTCAAGCACAAAAGACAGAAGATCCAGAGAGGGCAAACCTTAAGACAATAGGCAAATAAATAAGTCAAGAAGACTGTGTTTACTTTAACCACCTAAGCCATTTTATACAGAAATCACTAAGCCGTAAACCAATAAATGCCATGGCATCGTTGTGTCCCTGCATCCCCTGGTGTGTGAGAAACAGCCTTGGGAAATCTGGAGCTACAGTAGGAGGCTGACTGGATGTATTTATGAGACTCCCTTTGGAAAGGAGGAATTATGTTAGAGAATCACTGATCCCCGGGTAGACGTGAGACATCGTGTTAACATGCGCTGCTGAACTGATTTGCATGGAAGTTTTCTGGAATGTTTTAAAGATGCCTAAATGCCTGTACTAGTTTCTTGATGTTGATTTTAACTAATGTTGCACGCACAGTTACAAAACACACACACACACACACACATACTTTTCACTCTACTGCAGGTAGACTCATACAGTTGGAATTATCCAAAAGAATTTTACCTGGAGGGGTTTCACTGCTTTTCGTCATTTAGAGAAACCATAAACCATCCACTCAACAATCATTAACTCAACATCAGAGGTGTTCCACCGAACTACAGTTGTGAGGTTTGTTGGCTAAGACAGAATAGAACAGAATAGAATAGAATAGAATAGAATAGAATAGAATAGTACCTGTACAGTGCCTCCATGTGTCTGCGGTTGTGTCGATGACCCTTAACCCCAGGAGCAGGAGCACCACGAATGTCAGCGATGACATCACAGCCAAATAACAAACAGCCCGTTTGGTTCAGATGCCAACTGGCCCTCATGCCTCCATATCAGAGGTCCGTCTATCTCTCTCTACCTCTTTCTCTCTCTCTCTATCTCTCTCTCTCACACACACACTCTGTTTTTCTGTCCTCAGAGAAGATGCACACCATAAAACTGTGTATTCTTGACCAAATGGATCCCAGCGACCATCTTAAGCTCAACTAAATCCAAGTAAAATATCAGGTCAAAGTCATCAAAGCTACACCGGTTGGCTAAACTTCATATACACTCAAACAGTAGCAGAGAGAACAGCATCTGTACTTGGAGAGGATTCCATTCATCTACGTGGAGAATCCCGTACCCACGCCCCCTTTTAAATACTGGAGCCATGCAAATCATTAACCGGCCTGTCATTCATCCTGACTCTACCGCCTCTGATGACATGGACCTACCAGAGGGGTGCTGAGCTCTCCTACTGTGTGTGCACGTGTGTCTGCATGTTGGTGTGTGTGTGTGTGTGTATGTGTGTGTGCACCTGCTTTGACAGACAGGCAGATTGGCAGATAGAATAATGAATATTTGAATGTAGTGGTACAGCAAAGGTATGCAAACAGGAAAAACTCCCCCAGACATTCAGTACAGTAAGGGGGTCTTAATAGAGGAAATGTCTTTTTAATTAAAAGGATAATTAAAAAAAAACAATAAACAAACACCTGTGACCTTTGGTCCATAGATGGGCAGATGGATATGAGCTGAGCTGTTACCATATTGCCTGTTATCCCATAGTTTATTACCTGACGAACCAAGGCACAGTATGTGTGTGTGCGTGTGTGTGTGCGTGTGTGTCAGAGGTAGTCTTTGGAGTTTTGTTTAGCCCATCTGGCACAGCTGAACCCAGCAGTGATATTAAAGGCTCAAACCTGAGTGTTTTCTTAAAAGATCTGCAAATATTACGTCTTAAAAAACGTAATGAAATCTGCACAGAGTGAAATTAGGCAAACACTGCAGCGTAGCAGTATTTTGCATATAAATCTTAGCATTTGTTGTAACATGCTTGGGGTACCAGGTGTGTTGTGTTTGGCACATCAAGACAATTTTAAGTCAATCACCAAAAAGTAATTAAAGTCGACTTAAAGATGCTTCCCTGTGTCAATTTATTCACTGTTTTTATCCATTTTTATCCATAAATGTGGTACACCGAGCAGCTTAACACAAACACTAATAATTATTTCCAAATGCTACGTGACCTCAGTCTGGTGGTTACTGGGCACTTATGTGTGTATGTCTGTGTGTGTGTGTGCGTGTGTGTGTGTGTATGAGATAGTGGGATCTCAGCTTCTGTGTCGGATCTCTCAGAATCCTCTCATCCACTGTTCAGCCAATTTACAAGTCAAATGCACTTTGTCTCTCTTCTTGTCGCCCACATTAGGATACCAGTTACCCATTTCCCCTCACTCTCCTTTTTCTCTATCCGCTCCGTCATCTTGCTTCCTTCCAGACATGGCACAAAGTGGGCGTTGCACTCCATGTGTGCGCAGTTTCACAGATGGATCTGTTCATCAGCCGGACCAGAAAAGTCAATGCCGATAGCCCACTCATTCGTATATCTTTCCTTATTCCTGGTTTGACTCATCAGCTGCTGCTATCAGTCTTATCACTGTTCCAGCTGTACTGAATCTAAGCATCAGCCAGTTTATCAACTGAGATCTAGGCTTGTGACTCAGGCCCCAGGTGATACCGGACGGCCTTAGAAAATATACACTATTTGAGATTATCATCATGCTCGTAAAATTTAATGGTTCATCTGAAATTAACCTCCATATCTTTGATTTACTCTGACTGCTTCCTTTGATATGGTCAGCCTTTGTCTCTTTGACTGTCATCTACATTTTGTGTTTAAGACAAAGTAGCATGAGGTAACCAAGGCTCAGCAGCGCCACCTGCCTGCCTCTATCCAGAGTGCCTCACAGTACTGAGTGTACACATTTTTAGCAGGGATGGCACCAGTGGGAACTGAAACCCTGTCTTACATCATCAGCCCATCAGCCATATATATATATATATACATATAGTTGCCAAGAGGACATATTGCATACGTCCTCTTGACAGCTGACAGAATATATAGCAGACGGCGGGGTGGCCTAATGTCTGTCCTGTGACTGTCCAAGTCACATCTGATTGCTGCAATAACCAGTGTGACTTTCAACATCAGTGTTCTTCAAAGTGTAAGGATGTTGAGTCCTTAGCTGCCTCCTTTTTGCAAGCAACTCTGGCAATTTAAAAATAACTGAATACAAATAACAAATAACAGTGCATAAGTAAAATAGTGTGCTGCTTCCCTCTTATCCTTAAAAATACACCCATGGTTTGGGCTGGGTGATATGTCAATATGATACCGATGATGTGATATGGATCTAGGTATTGTCTGGGATATTGGATTTTGTAATATTGTGATGCAGTGCAAGTGCTGCCTTATCCTGCATTACAGTAAATGAATACAATCTTCTTATTTGCTTCAGGTGATCTATTACTTTCCTCTACCTGCTTGGTCATCATACTCATATTACTTACAACCATTTATCAAAAATGTTTGTGAATACCTGAAGACAGCACAGTCATCCCTCCAAAAATCGAGGTAAAGATATTGTGATATTTGTCCTTATGGCCCAGTCCCAGTACCAGTAATACATAAAATACACAAGAACACTTCAGCAGTTTAACCATTTAAAATAGTCAGACTTACACACTGATGAAGCTTGTGACAGGGAACCTGAGTACCAAACTATATTTATTGTATACAGTAGTAAAAGACGACAAATAATGTACAAATCAGTAGAGAAACAAATAACATGACAAGACCTGTGGGTACAGAACATTTATCTCCCCAACTCCATTGGTTGACCTCCCTCCCCTCCCAATATGCAACAAATTGCATGCATCACTTTCTGAATTGTAAACAAATGCTGAAGATACTCATCACCACCAGAGATAATCCTTGTTCTGTTAGCAACATTGCTCTCCAAGATGTTGACAACAAATGATGTGCTACTTCTGCCTTTTACATTCAAGGAAACAATATCTTGACAGTTTGCATCATGGAAGCGCTCAGTGATGACATGTATCTCCAACATTTGTTAACACACATGTGACGTGTTTACTTTTGTTAGATGTTCATGCTCAAGCTGGAAGCTGCCCCTCTCCTAACATCTAGAATCAGATGACTTGTCGAAATCCATCTGAAACGGAGACGACGACACAGCTGACCCCAGAATATTATTGAGGAACAACCTCCCAGCTACTCCCTCCCACAGCCCACCCACCAATGTAAAAACCACAAGCAGAACTGCTTGAAAGAATGCTATAGGGACTGGCCACTGGCCCGCTTCAACAAAAAAGAGGGGAAAGGTTATGTGTTCCATGTCAGGAAATTTCCCTTCTACTGCCACGATCCAACCCTGACTCAAACTAACGATGCACCTCAATAGTGTAAAATAACTTCCCCTCCTCCTTTCTACACAAATCCCGGATAAGTGAACACT
>OMKZ01010954.1:11458-24570 GCA_900302535.1 Neoniphon sammara | reverse complement strand
ATTTTCAAGAGATGCCATTTACTAGAGCAGTTTAGGCTATGGTAGTCTTTCTGTGCAGTTTTGATACCATTCTATGTCTAGTATACAAGACAGCTGAGAAAAGGGAGATGGCATGCATTGAAGTTAAAATAAAGTGGACCAATTCTCAAACCCATAACATTGTGATGGCATGGCGTTTGCCTTCACCTGTTGAGCCACCAACACGGTGTTGTTGATCAGATTTAAAAAAGATAAAGGTCTCCCATGGATGCATCTACAGCTGACACTACATTTGCTTTCATTCCTTTGACCAGCACCTCTTGTCTATTTGCTCCAAGGTCAAAGCGATTACCTCGGAGTGTGTTGAGAGCACCCTCCACGCTGCCACTCAGGAGGAAGAGCTCAGTCGCCATGGTGACTAGGCAGCAGCGTGACGCTCCGTCCTCATTCCCAAACAAGCCCTTCAGCTTCGAGTAGCTGACCTTTGCCTTAGAGAGCGCTTCAACTACCCTCCGACCCTGCATGTGCGCACACACACGCACGCACGCACACACACGAGACAGCACCATGGTTACAAGTTGATGCCCCCCTGACTATTTCTGCATCTCTAATTGTCTTACAATTCAAAACTGCAGTTCCTCTATCTGACTCTACACCAAGGGCTCTATCAGAGTGAAAACGAGAATCTGGAAAGATGTTTGATTACATAAAATTCACTCCAAAAAATTATCTGTGACAAATGTACACCCCTGTGGTTTGTTTGAGGGAAAATGAATCACTGGGAAGATTTGATTAACTTTTCAAGTACTGCTACTCTCATGTGAGAGCTTTGCAATTCCAAATTCAATTTCATGCTGTAAATTCAATGTAGTACTATAACTTGACAAATTTATCCCACCCATGGGCTTATGAAACTCTTGAAAAAATTAAAAACACTGGATAAACTCAAAATGCCTGGTTGTCAAGCTATAAAAAGTATTTGGACTTTGGAGATACAAAGTTCCCATCCAACAGTGACAATACATTATTTTTCCCATACTTTGTACTTACAGTATAGCTACAGGCTGTGAATGTTTTCCATACAGAATTGCTTCAGTTATGTCTTTACTTGACAAGTAAACTGGTATGTGGCCCACTCATTATACCTCAATTGGATTTTAGGTGTAGGATTGGTTATAATTCAGCACAACACAGTATTTGCAGTTCACTTAGCAGCAGAAATAATAAAAAAAAAGATCACCCTCCCACTGAAGATGATGGGTAAGGCACATCTTCTGTGAAGTTGCTTGCTGTGCTTTACTGTGTGAGACAGACACACACCCTGTTTGTTTACCTTAGCCCACTGATGTGTTTTGTGGTATCTGAACATGAGAGAAACGCCAATTCTGCCTAGATGGCTCCGGGTCAGGCCGTCCTCACCTTCACTCTGACACACTGAAACACAAGAACGACATTTACACAACCTCAACTCATTTTAAACTCACTACAAGTGAATATGGATACATGAATATGGATGAATGAATGGATGAATATGGATCTTATATATGGAAATAAAACTGAGCTGAAATGTGTTTTTTCCTTCAGTTACACTGATTTTTACCCATTTCAGCAAAGGCAGCAAAGGGCAGGGACAGCTTGTCTTTGGTCTCCGACAGGAGTGCTACGGCAACATGACTGCTGATGAGCTCCAACTTGTTGGGAACTTGGTTGGATTGGCAGATGGACCTGAAAACCACCCCCATCCGCCTCCAGTCCTCCTGCTTGGTACAAAGCTGATGGAAAGAAAACATAAAAGCTGAAATGATTACAGCAAGAGATCAAACACACCACCATTTCATCCTTGTGGATGCCAGCCCAATCTGATCAAAGCCTAGGTAATGAGAAGCAAGTAGCTACTGAATAGAGGAACCAACCTCTATTTCCACAATGGCGTGGGCCAACTTCAGGGTCTCTGGTGCACTGGTGGATGGTAATAACCTTTGGAAACAATTACGGATGGTCAATAATTGGTACTGTGAGACTTATCTGACTGACAGTGTCTGACATCAATAGGTTGTTCCACTCACTTGTGGTTGCCAGACATTTGAACAGAGGAGTTAAGATGGACTGTCTGTTGGAACTCTTGAGTTTTTTGTAGCTCAGCGTAATCCAAACTCAGCACTAGCCCCGCATCAGCCATCTGTGAAGACATACACATAATGAAAGTCTCCATATACGGACAGAAAAAAAATACAGCTCTTGCTGCATAAGAGTATGTGAGGTGAGTATCAAGTGAGGTACCTTGGCTGTGAGCTGCATGAGTTCAGGCACAAAGCACATGAGCCCCCTTTCTCTCACAAAGTTAAAGAGAGCCAGCAGGAACTCGGGACCAGGCTAGCAAGCAAGCAAGAGGAAAAATGGTCCAAGAGCAAGGAGGAGAGAAAATGATGTTATCGTTATCCTTATTATAAAGCACTTTTCCAAATGGACTAAAAAAATAAAATAAAATTGAAAAACAAAATAACTAATGTAAAAGTGAATGTAAAACCGGTTAGTAGTTTTTAGTTTAGTTTTTAAGAAGTAATTTAATAGATGATACAGAGGATGAAGATAAAATGAGGTGAAAGGACAATGATGGAAATTAATTTACAAGTAATCCACCATCAATGGTGTGAGTTCCTAGTTTACACACAGAGTCTGCTACTAGTACACTGATCTATCATATATTTATTAACTACTTACTTCATAATGTGGGGCTACATGGCTTTTAGAGTACACAATGCTTCACACGTCAACTATGCTAGCTCAAGTGACTAGGTGTCACTTATCACAATGAATCTTCATCAATTAATCACAATTAAATATAAAACTACTGCACTTTGTGAAAGAGAAATGGCAGTGACAGACATCCTCTTCCCATGATGCTCTGCCATCAACATGTACTTGACATCCAACATAGGGTCCTACCAGGCTGAAATTAGCTGACATGTGACAATAGTGGTGTCAGAAACAGGTTTTTGTCCATCATCAAGAGTGAAATGTGACAGATCATGAGGAAGTGACTGTGTAACTTTTAGCAATACACGACTCCAGACAGGCGGCTATACAAGCTAAATTGACATTATGTCAAATTCACTCTGGTAAGTCTATAAATCACACAACTCTGAATAGAGGCTTGATGAGCCCTAATGCTAAGCCCTATCCAACCAACACAGTGGAGGAACCAAACTAACCATTATCTTGTGAGCCAGGCTGACATCGAGGACAGAGAAGATACTGGAGAGAAACCCGGCTTTGAGCAGCGCCCACAGGAGGGAGAGCAACATTGGCATGGAGAAATACACTCCTGGTGGGTTGTTCTGGTAGTAGCCTATAAACACAGCTCCTGGAGTGGACAGAAGATTGGAGGCAGGTGGTGGAGCAGACAATGAAGCAATGATAAATATATGAAGGATGAGTTAAGTGATTAAGAGGTAAAGGAAGTGATAAGAGTTGAAAAGGAAATATGACAAAGATATAGAATCATGGGTGAAAATATAACTGATGATTTCATGGAGGAAGCAAAAAATGGTCAAAGAGCTAAGTAACTATTTCAAAGTAATGAAACAAATCTTATTCAAACAGGCAGATATAATTGTCAAAAAGCTGTGTTGTGCTGTGTTACGAATGCCAAATCTGGGGAGAAAAACTTGGATAAAATTAAAATGCTTACCTGCTTTCTGCAGACACATTGGATTCTGAGTGAACCGTGTCACAGTCTCAACACAAAACTAAAAGGGACCAAATGAAAACATGAAATTGGTTAATTCTGATCTGAAGTGTGGCTTTACAACTGGGGCACAGCAGAGGGTGCTGCTGCCCTCGTGATTCAACGTCCATCAGAAAGTTTTAGCAAGACATAACTCCTTCAATCTTCCAGTCACCAACTTTGGCCTTTAAATCTGCAAATCACCGATGATGCAACACACAGAACAAGCCATGCTTTACATTTCCATGGTGACTTCTCTAGCCGTGGTTTTGCAAGCTGCTTGCTAAACAAAGACCATTTCCAAAATGACTGCAGAAGTGTAGTCAAAATCCATGTCAAGCACTTTGTGAACTGTGGCCAATGCATCCTTTTATGTATACAAGATAGATTTTTATAAAAATATTTATCAAAAGACAAACTCAAAGATTTCTCTCCCAGATGCTGACATGAGAGAGTGAATATGATAATTGTGTTAAGTTCTGTGTACACTGGCAGCTCACGTGTGGGGATTCATAGTTAAGGTTACATTTTTCACATTAATAGAACAGTTACTTACTTATTAAACAGCACTCAAACATACATGTAAAGAAAATGATTTTCTCAAGTGCTATAACTGGGACAAAGTTCAACAGTGTGCGGGCATAGAAGACATCTAACTGACTGACCTGAAGTAAAAAGGCACTTCCATATTAATGCCTGCTCGTTCTTACCAGACAAAGGCAACTTTCTAGATTACTAAATTAAATTTATATTCAACTTACCTTCTCATCCCCCTCAATGGGCACATGTTGGAACCGACAGACCTTGAAAGTGCAGGACAGGGTTTCACTGAAGTACAGCCTGCAGTACTGAGGATTATGAGGAGACACTTGTTGCTTCATCACTCATAAATAGCTATTGCATAATTGGCCAGGAACAAATTTAAACAATATATCATTAAATACAGAGAAAAAAAATTGTTCTTAGGCACAATTTTCCACATGCAATGAAATAAAAGATAAAATTACGACTGATGAAAAATGGATCTTGATGCAAAAATCATTAATTACATTGAATTTCACATTTATTTTTATTAGATGTGTCCAAAACTAAAACTAATTTCTGTGGTATAAATATTATAGATGTGATGAACATAAACATTTCCTCACACTATTTACTCTTCCTCTGATGTAAATTCAGACTACATCCTCATAGTCCATTACAACTTTACTATTGATTGATACAACAGATGAAACTTTAATGATCCCTGTGGGCAAACTGAACACAGCTCCTTCTTAAAGAGTAAGGTTAGATCAGTTAACTAGCTCAGGCTCTTGCCAATGGCAGTTTATTTTGCGTGCCTTGTTTTCCCAGTGTGCACCTGTTCGGTCATGTTTGTTGGAAATTAGCCCGCCGTGTGTATCACTGCACCTCCTCTCTGGCTGCAGCTGGGCAATATTGGGGTCACTGTGATCCCAGACTTTTACAACAATGTGACCAAGCTGCTGTTAATGCCTCATTTCATTTCACCCAACTGACCTTCGTGTGTTCAATTCTATGCAGTTTGCTTGTGCTCCCTTATGTTACCTCTGTTTGTCCATTGACTGCAGAATCTCTGACCAAGTAAACTGTCTCAAAGATTCTTCCAAATTTTATTTAGTTTTATTTTTTTAAACGCTCATTTTGCTCACATAGGAGTAGCATAAAAGCTGTCTAGTCAGCATGTAAAAGAAAGAGTTAGTTAATGTATTCGATATGTAGAGAGGGATTGCGCTCTGGGCCTTATTATGTGTGCTCGTGCTGGAGCAATTGTGCCTGCTGAAAGATGGAGGTGGTGGCTGTGGGTTAAATCATCCAATTACATGTCAAGACGTTTCTCCGTGTAGAGATACTGCCTCTTTTACAAACCTTGGCAATCTATATTAAATCCCAAAAGGTCACAAAACAACACAACCAAGGAGAAATTAGTTTTTCCACCTTTCTAACTTATTATAAAGAACAGATACTAACTATTTTAATGCCATCTTCACCTTAGTTGATAGCACTACTACATAAAAAGTACAACAGGTCATACCAGATTGCCCTTGTAAGCATTTTCCGTTAAAACGTAGTTTGCCTATATTTGATTTGTTTTAGGTAGATTCTTTGAAATCGTCATAAAACAGAACCTAAGCCAACAAACGTTATACATAAGGCAAAATGGTTACTGTGTTATGTTATTTACAGCAAAATACTTACAGTACTGTTTTTCTGCCGCCTCCAATCTGTCATGTTTGCAGGGTTTTTGATCCAAGGCCCTGTGTGAAGAGCAGCCAGGGATGTTACATACAACTGCTTCATGTTTTTACTCGATGACAGCATGGTAAGTGCACAGGCACATAAAGATGCAAATGACACAAGCTAAAACTCTTGGTCACAGTCTATGCTCTTGCTCTGTCGCCTCACCACTTCCAATAGCCATAAGCGGGGGTATGGTATTATGCACGGAGCCCACTGTCTGGATGACCTGGTTCCTGTGACAAGAATATTAAGTTAATCAGCTATTAGTAGTTTGACTGGGCAAAACAAATTTTCCACAGCAGTGTGTGTAATCAGGTACCTGTCAGAGTCATCTTTTACATTGTTGTTGTTGGCATCCGGCTGATCCTATTCAAAAGCACAAAATGGATTGTACAACATTTACTGAATGTAACTGAACTTGACTAGTCAAAATTAACTTTGTTTAACATTGCTATATTCCATTAAATTACCTCATCTAAATTTACAGTTAACTCAAGTTTACCATGGTTTCAGGTTGGTTGTCAAAAGGAGGCCAGCTGTTGCTGTGCATTTTAGAAGGGGTGTCACTAGACTGGGGTCTCCAGGGTCTCTTGCTGCTCTCCTCCTCTGTGAAAAAAGAAAAAATCACAGCATTATCATTGCATAAAATTCCCCAAGTAGACATGTTTGGGCAGAGATGCAATTGTTTAATCCGACAGGTACATAGGTCATACCTTTAATATGTGCTGGTAATTGAGGTAAAGGCTTGATGCTGTATAATTTTGTAGCAACTGTGGTAGACCTGAGACACAAAACACAAAGGCACTTTCATTCATTATGAACTGAATACGATTTAACACTGTTTCTAAGGTGATGCTATCAAATATGAGAGAAGTGTTACCTTTGTTCAGTCTCCAGTGATGATGGTGTTTTCACATCTCCAATAGTTCTGGTTTGAGGGGCCTCACTAATCCATGTAGGACCCAGCTTCAACAAACTCTTCTTAGGCAAGTTTCCAAACAGGTCTGGGTCCTCCTGGATCACATCTACAATTAGGATATCCTGTTCATAAGCTGTAAACTCATCTAAAAGACAGACACTGGAATCATCAGCTGCCTCTGCTTCAGATTCCTCTCTTTCACTAGTTGATATATCAGACAGAGTGGTTCCTTCTTCTCCTGAGGACTGTAGCTGTCCCTCATCATTGCAACTTCCATCACCTTCATCACTGCTGGAAGAGTTGGGTTCTGTCAGAACTGTGGTAAGCGTTGCTTGCATTTTAGGATTAGAAGAAACTTGTTCCGCATTTCTGTTACCCTGTTCCACAGCCTCGTCATAGTCTTTGTCATAGTTACTGTCCTCTTCATTACCATCACTCACATCTTCATCGTTGTCGTCTGGGGACTGGGCCTCCTTCAGAGCACCTGGGGTAAGGCTTGCCTTTATTTTAAAATCTGGAGGACCTTGTTCCACTTCTTCATTGGTCACCTTCTCTTCCTGTTGCCCACTATCATCCTTGAAGTCCTCAGTATTTCCATGATGCACAGACAAGGCCACAGTTCCAGTGGTCTCTGTAGCCATTTTTGGCATCTGATCTCCAGATAACATATTGGATTCACTTCGCTCTTTGTCTTCTTCATTGCCTTGCCCTTTTTCTGAATAGCCTGGGGTTTGGGGCAAGAAGTTTGTACTAGAGTGCCTTTGTGGTGAAGCAATTGGAGAGAGGGCTGGTGGAGGTATAAATACATTTATGCCAATCTCTAACCATTGTTCTGTGGGGCTACTGAGCAATGAGCTCCCCTTTCCAATCACAGATGCAAAGTCACTGTCCGAGGGGGATGGGTGATAATGTTGGTCAGGTTTCAGAAAACTACTTCCTGCGAGAACGTCTTCCTCAGTCTCTTGTTCTTCTTGAGAAAGGATGAGGGAAGATTCACATGAATGAGAGAAGTCAGAGTTGTGTGGAGGAGTGCAAGATTGAGTATATCTTGGTGAATTCATGTGGGTTTCATAATATAACAGTGAGGTTTCAACCATATGCTTGGGTGAATATGAGGATGTGAGCGGCGTGTGCACAGAAGTGACACCTTTGACTTTGCCCAGTGGAAATGAATGTGGGTCAGGGGATGGCGTGGATGAGAGGGTATCTGAATCATTTGCTGTAAAGGAGGACAAAATGGGAGAGGAAGCAGTAGCCGTTTGCCAGTCATTTAAGTGAACTGGTGAGGGAGTTGAGGAGGAAGAGGTAGACAGGTGCTTGTCTGTCTGACTCCCATCACTTGGTGAAGACGGGACAGAGACTGTGCCCATATAAAGTTCCCTTTGCTCTCTGGGAGGGGAAAAGGTAGCTACTTCTGAGGAAAGACTGGCAAGAGGGTTTTCAACCTCCCGGAACTGATTACCACTTCCCTTGGCATTTTTCTCTGACACAATGTGTCCTCCATCCTCTTTTCTTCCCCCTCTCACATCTTCTCCCTTCTCATATTTTCTGTGAGAAGAGATCTGGTGGCTTATGCCTGGAGAGGAGTCTGATGTCGTGTTTGGAAGCATGATACTGGTTTGCTTGTTGGATGAATATAGTGAGTCCTGATTTTGATTCACTGTAGTATCAGTGTAATTTCTAGGGAATGGATAGGCACGCTCTGCACAGTAGGCACCAGTACCAGCAGATGTTACAGGGGTCAGATCACTGTGAGGGAAGGGCCATGGCATGTGCGTGCGTGCACAAGATAAATATATTTGTTTGAAATAGACCCTTGTTCTCTGGCATGAGAACTGCTCCAGTTGGTCTGTGTTGTTTGAGTGACGTCCTACCCCATGTTTCAGAGCAAACAACTCCGATGACCTCTGGGTTGCATCATCTTTTACAGGATCATAGTTCTGACCACCAGATTTCCTGTCAGCACCGCTCTTATTCACATGCATGTCCACAGCGCTCCAAGCCCTCGAATCTAAACATGACTGACTACTGACAGACATCCTAGACTCATTCTTTTTGTCTCTGGTGTTTGCCTCTGCTGGTTCATAGTGACTACTGCTTTCTATATCTGGACTGGAAGGTAAAATCCCATCTCTAATACTATCGCCAAGCTTTAGTCTCTTGACTTCCCGCCTCTCTGCTGCTATGATGTCACTTCCTGCACCGGGGTCCTCCTCAATATCTCTGTCCAACATGCCAGTCCTGCACTCCCCCTTGCTCGTACGCTTACCTAGTAAGAAAGAAGCAGAACAATTGGCAGATGCTTCAGTTGTCCAACCCTCTAGGGAAGGACAAGTGGCATGATTGGTGAATGTCTCTGCAGTTGGGTTTTCTTTCATGTGTTTTTTCTGGGATTTGATCACACTCTGAGGCTGACGGGCACTCTTTTTAGAGTGAAGATTGTGATTCAAATCACTACTTTGAGCCAGAGTACTCATCCCACTTTTGGGTTTGCCACAACCTGAACAACTGGGCCCAAAGTGAACTCCAGCTTTCAAGTCCTGTTTGAAGCAATGCACAACCTTGGTCTTGAGCACATCCGGTAACACATAGCCACAATCCTGCCTGCACACATCAATGTTTTGGGCTATGTCACAAAGGTTCACCATGGGGTACTTGCCTATCCATATGATAATCTTCTCAGGGGTCTTTATGACTGGGGTCTGAATGACTGTGTTTGCTTTCTTGGTCTTATACTTAACCCTAGGCTGCCCTGGCCCTGGGCTAGTGCTTTTCCACTGAGAAGGATTTTTTTCACAGTCACCACACAGAGCACAGCTGGAGGTTTTCAAAGCTCTTCTTACAGACCCCTCTGAACCAGCAAGTCCAGGAGGTTTTGGGCGAGCATTTCCCTTTCTATTGATGTCTGCAAGTGGAAACAAACACTAATCAAATGGTGCAAACTCACTACAACACTTGCCCCTTTGGAATAATTATGCACTTCGAATAGACAGAACTTATCACCAAAGTACTTTTTTTTCCTTGGTACTGCAGTATGGATTCACGCCAAAGGTATTTGTTATTAGAATATCATTATCAATGGCGTTTTTTGTTTGTTTTTTTAGTCCAATTCATTTTACAAATGCACATGGCACAAGTCAAGAACTGAAAGCAGGGTAAGATAATCCATTCCGTCCAAAAACAAAGTATATTGTAACATGGTATTTTGAACAAAAATGCCCATTTTCACCTAATTAAGTGAACCAAAAACTACATTAGCTAGGTCTTACTATACTAGATCACAAGAAACTTGACTGTCAAGTACAGTGGTTAACCAGATGGAGTCAGGAGACTTCCAAGAGTCCCAGCAGGGCTTCCAGAGGGCCCAGCAAGCAGGAGCTGTTATTAAACCACTGATTAACTGCCAAGAAGTGCTCATGCTCCCTCTATAGTTAGGTGCACATATATTTTAAGGTCCTTGAAAACAAGTATGAGAGCGCCCCGGATAGAAATGTCATAGCTACACGCTTAGCTAGCAAACCGTTTGCATGAGCAGTTTCATGGGGCTAGTTAACGTTAGCTTGTTAGCATAGACGTAAATTAGCTGATCTAGCTAAATGAAGTTAGCTAACTGACAAAAATGCCACAGAGTCCGCATTAAGGTTGGCTACTGCTCTGTAACAATAATGTCAAATCATACGTTCAGCCACAATGGTGAAGCAACCAAGGTTAAGACGGCAAACAGTATAAAATGCCCCTTACTTGGGAGTCCGGTGGTTAGCAACTGTGTTCCTGTTAGGACGCGGCCGGGCTCTGCTCCAACAGTGTTTAACAGTTCACACCCAGTTGATCGTGCCTTACCTTGGCTCTGTCCCTCTCTTTCTCCTTCCTTTCCTTTCTCTTCACAGCTCATACTAGTTTTACGACTATTCCCTTGCCTTAACCTGCACCCCACCAGCGTCCTAACTTGCGTCCTACCAGACGATTTTCCCAAACTGGAAGATGTTCGATAAAACGGTGTCTTGATCGTTGTGGGACTGTCTATGGCTGACTGCAACGCGCCTTTGACTTTTCTAGACTTTGGGGTTTTTTTCTGTCTCCGTTTAAGTCGCCGCTGGACCTCCTTCCCTTTCAGCAAAACACTAGCCGAATCGTTACACAAGCACCAAGCAAACCGCAATCTAAGGCAATAAGAGAGCCGTCTGAGCTTTTCCAACCTGCTCTTACTCCTGGTGTTGGGTTTGCTCTGGTAATACTTGCCTCTGGTGAATGGGCCGTGTTGTTTCATCTCCAAATCACTCTCTGCGGCCGGTCGCCCTTTGCATTTGAAACGACTGCTCTTCTTTGATAGCTGCATCCCTTCACAATATTGAAGTGATGGGCTGTTCTGCTGTGTCGCCCCTGCTGGGTTGTCATGGGACGTATCTGTCACAGTTTCTGGGACCATTTGGTCTGCCGAACAAGGCTGGACAGGTTCACTAGTAACGGAGAGGGAATTGTCCATGCCCAGCTGTCTGTACTCTGTGTTTTGCGGTGTACGGGACAGGTCAGCTGTAGTCCGTGAAGTGCATGTCCGTCTCTTTCTCGGTACCAGCTGCAGCCCAATAACATCTTTTAACGCGACTCTGTTAAGTTTGATCCTGCCAGAGGACGGGAACATGCTGACAACTAAATGTCCGGCTACTCAATTTACAGTAAGGTAAATTAATTATACTGTATTTGACTGGTTACTGCCCCAGTGCCTCTGAGCTGGACATTTCAAGTTTTAATGAACTAACAACAAAACTGACGACCCGTGGAATGCTGCTTATAGTCCCGAAATTTTCGAAGACCGTTGTCTACATGCAACTAATTAGGCCAAAGAAAGTGTTTTTCATCAAAAACACAACCGCGGTAGCCTGCTCGATATTTGAACTTAAATACTAAGCGAATCTGCCACAATGAACTTTACAAGTCCGTTATATCGATAATGGATTTAACCTGGAGCTTCGTTTCTGTCCTTACGGCTGCCTTTTCCCTACTCTCTGATATTAATTAGATGTTGCGGTGCACCTGGGAGCGTGACCGACACACTGCGCATGCCCGATATTAATATTAATTTGCATGCTATTAGCCTTCACTCATATGCCATCATGGAATTTAAGTCTTCATGTATATATATATTTAAATATATATATATATATATTAGGGATAAAAAGGAATTGTATTTTTTAAACTTGATTTGCTGAATAGCTTTCAGTGAACACTCCTTGCTCGTCCTTTCAAATAAAATGTAGTGATGTTAACATCAGTGTTAGGTTTGCAGTCATATGATTGTAGGCTATATAGTATAACACTGCACCAAATATGTTATTTTCTCAAAAACTGGTTAGAATTTATTTCAAATTGGTTTGGGGAAAAAGGCTGCCTCTAGATAACAAAACTATTTTTCTCTTGTGGGTAGCTTGGCTGTTGTTCAGCTGCTTCCAATGTGAAGTGACTGGTAGCTTTTGTCAAAGTCACAGATAAATTCTTGTTAGCTTTCTTATTAATACATAGCTCAGGATTTCCGCTAAAATAGCCTGTCTTGAACATAATGAATTCTTTTTTTCTTTATAAAGTAGGCTGCAATTTATCATATACATATTTTTTATTTATTTCTGTCTCAGTAGGCTCTATGCTCTACTGCTGTTAGTTTGCACACCCCAAACACATGCTATTACTTAAATATTTC
This sequence comes from Neoniphon sammara, assembly GCA_900302535.1. Taxonomy (NCBI): domain Eukaryota; kingdom Metazoa; phylum Chordata; class Actinopteri; order Holocentriformes; family Holocentridae; genus Neoniphon; species Neoniphon sammara. Next base: position 11,994 of record OMKZ01010954.1, on the reverse strand, counting down.
ATTTTATACTTCTAATTCATGGTGTGCTGTAATTGTCCTTTGCATTCAATACCTCTCATTTCCTCCATGCATATATATTTCTTTTTATCCTGCTGTGCCCTATTACTGTCCGGCTGCAACCACTCAATTTTTCCACAGAAATCATTAAACTTTCAGTTTATCTGAGTTATTTCCAGTAAAAAAAAATCTTCACTGAGGTTTAACAATGCATCAAACATAAACACACGCATTTAAATCATGTTTCTCATTCAAAAATATAACCATCTCATGCCAAAATACAGATGTGTAAGGACAAAATTAAATCATCAACTGTTATGATTAATATTCAATCTGAATCTCTCTTGTGTATTCTTCATAAGCTATAAACAGATAATGTAGTAGCCTAAGGAAACAGGTAGTGGAATGACTCACCACTCCCAAGGTAGAATGAGTAAATTAATATTACTTTTTGTTGAAGGGACCCCCATTTAGGAGAAGAGTTTTGTTGCCAGAATTATTCAGCACAGAGCAGGGCAACTATTTATACTCTGATCAAA
>OMKZ01010952.1:7253-17277 GCA_900302535.1 Neoniphon sammara | reverse complement strand
GAGCTGGTTGTGGACCTGAGGAGGGCCAAGGCACCGGTGACCCCTGTTTCCATCCAGGGGGTCAGTGTGGAAATTGTGGAGGACTATAAGTACCTGGGAGTATACATAGACAATAAACTAGACTGGGCTAAGAACACCGAAGCCCTCTACAAGAAGGGCCACAGCCGTCTCTACTTCCTGAGAAGGCTGTGGTCCTTCAACATCTGCCGGACAATGCTGAGGATGTTTTATGAGTCTGTGGTGGCCAGTGCAATCCTGTTCGCTGTTGTGTGCTGGGGAAGCAGGTTGAGGGCTGCAGACGCCAACAGACTCAACAAACTGATTCACAAGGCCAGTGACGTGGTGGGGCTGGAGCTGGACTCTCTGGAGGTGGTGTCAGAGAGGAGGGTGCTGTCCAAGTTAGCAGCCATCTTGGACAATGCCTCCCACCCACTCCATGACCTGCTGCTCAAGCAGAGTTCATTCAGTGCGAGACTCATCCCACCGAGATCCACCACAGAACGCTACAGGAAGTCATTCCTGCCTGTGGCCATCAAACTTTTTAACTCCTCCCTCAGAGTGTCAGTCACTTTGACTCAATAGACTGGACCCCTGGACTTTCTTACTCACTTACTGTTTTTTACCCCTGTCAGTAGCTGGACTATCTCAATCATCTTAAAAATCTCTACTATGGTCTATATGTATATTATTCATACTGCATATATCTATTTATTTATACTGGCAACTGCATTCCATGTGGTTAGTTCTTGAATCCCAGCACCGGGCGTCAGGGGCTGCCACATGGCTTTCATTACGCTATTATTAATACTATTATCATTATTACTGTCATTATTATCATTATTACTATTACTATTAGTGATGGTAGTGATAGTAGTAGTAGTAGTAATATTACAGTAGTAGTATTATTAGCAGTATTATTATTAGTAGTAGTAATATTTATTAGTATTCTGTTATTCCTTTGCATTGGAGAATGTTGCACATAAATCTCATTCTTAGTCTATTTATACTGTACTTAATTATTGTAACATAATGCACACATTCTACATATTTGTTTATTATGATTAATACACACTGTCGCATAGTGTACATATTTCACATACATATTTCTTATTTCTTATTTCCTATTTCTATTTAGTATAGTAGAGCATATAGTGTACTTTTTACATGTTTTTACATTCTTTAACATATTTTTAATTTCCTATTTCTATTGTTCTACAATGGGAGCAACTGCCTGACTTAATTTCCCCACAGGGATCAACAAAGTATTCTGATTCTGATTCTAACAAGGTGCTTCTTTAACATATATAGAAACTTGTAGTAGTGGTGGCTAGTAGTCACATTTTAACATGAACATTGGTTGCTTTGATAAATTAGCCTGCTGGCTAGTTAGCTAGCAGTTTGATCAGAGTAACTGAGGTGACTCTTGTCAAGTGTTTTGGAGTAAAGATTAGGTTTACAGTTTACCAAGCTATAGTAACCTAAATTTGGAAGAAAAAAAAAATCTACCTTTCACACTTTGTACTTAATATTACTGAATTGATCCACACTAATACCACAACAATATTTTTTTCATCTCTTTTTTCCCCTCTTTTTCTAACCTCACTGGTACAGGCTATATTTAGACATTATTTACACACAGCCAATTAACCTCCATGATGGACCCAGACATGGTTGCTTAAAGATTTGTGATTTAGTTGAAAAGCCTTTAAACACTTTATGAAGCCTTTATACACTTCATTATGTGGTGTTGAGCACTGGTGAACAGGGTTTAACCACTGAACCACTGAGTCACCTGTATTAGTTTGGGTCAATAACCTAAAGGGTTTTTTAGGCGGCTACAATACATTTTGTTGCTGCCCTCCTCCACAGCAGTATATTGCTTAGCTTCTGTGCCAGTTCTCCTGCCTGCTTCTCCAAACTGAGGGCACGCCAACCGGCATCTACTGCAGGTAGGATGCTGACTATGGATAAGTACCTCATTCAACCCCACTTCAACAAACTCTGACCCTTAAGGGAGTGTGAGGCAGGTTCATTTCTGTCTCTTACAGGACTTTTGAGTAAAATCCTCCAACACCACACTGGGATGATTTCTCTGACATCTGATATAATAATAATAATAACAATAACAACAACAACAACAATAATAATAATAATAATAATAATAATAATAATAATAATAATAATAATAATAATAATAAAAAGATGTTGGCTGGCTGTGGTCAGAAAGGAACCACAATCATATCAGACCACACTGCCTGGTCATCTGATTTTCAATGAATCTCAATATATCAGCAAAGCTGTGTATCGGTCCAGCCCTGCTACTGACTGCTGGGATGTGATAGCAGAATTGTTCAAGGCCACGCTGTACTTGCCAGCAGGAAGAGCGCTGGGTGTAAGCGACTGAGGGTTAAAAGGTTGTGGGTTCAAAACTGCTCAGTCAAAGCTGCTGGGATGCAGCTCGGAGAGAAAGCACGTGACCAAATGACTTATTTACATGCCATATGGTCTCCTGGCGTTTTGTGTAGTTGCCTCTGAAGGAGAATCAAACGTGCGGGTGACATCCTGTCTGTGAAAAATAAAGTCAAACATTTCCTTCCTCCATGCTAATGTTAATACCAGACCTGCCTGGGGAGTGTGACACACTTCTCACAACACAGGCCCAGTTTTATGAATCGGGGCTTAGCTGGATCCCCAAACGACACAAAGTCTGCCTAAAGTTTACCCCTCCTCTGCTATGACACGAGAACAAAGCCTCCCTGCTTGCTCTTTTCTCTTCTGGCAGAGCACAAAACGTGGAGTTATTCTAAGGTATTCTGGTGAGAGAGATGTTTATTTGGATTATCGCATCTCAAGAGAAAGCATGCCTCTCTCAGCCAATTTAGAATTTGCCCCATAGGCCAGAAATCATTTGCAGAGTGGATAAGTTAATTAAGAACAGTGAAGGGGATGATAAGAGCCTTGTATTCGGCTTCTGCAGTACAGTAATTGCATTTCACACTCTGTATTTGTGGCAGGGGTCACTGTGTATCGGAGGACCGCACTCCAAGAAGATAAAGACACCTAATTACGATACAAGGCCAAAGTGGCACTGAGCCAGCTGACAAGTTTTTGAGTCTCTGGCAGGAGGCAAGTAAACACCTTTGGGTGTGATTTACTGACTAACTATAACTTTGTTTTGTTCTGAGGGAGAGGTGGCAAGACAAATTAAAATGGGAAATCAAGCCTGTCAGCCATGGTCTAAATACTGTTTCAAAGCCTTTTCCACCCTGGCAAGAATAAAATGCAGGGAAAAACACTGAATACTTGAATTTATTATTTTTTTTTTCCACATAAAAATTGATAAAGATAATGATTATCTGCACGAAAACGAATGCAGAAGCACTATAAAAATATTGGTGTTCTCATAATGCGTCTAGGATGCTGCTGTAATTCTAACTGGCTGTTTCGGCGTCCACAGTGTGTCATCTGAGTGTGTGTATGTACCAACATTTATGTATGACTATAGATATGTACATATCCACTGGGAACAGATCTTATAATGGAAATCAACATATTTGTACTGGCAGGACAAGTGCATTAGTACGGAAAGGACGGAGGAGAGAACCTTCATGAAAAAAAAGTGGTTTTCTCTTCAATTACCTATTCCAGTGAATCCAATCTGACTCAAATTGACATGAGAGCTTGCCGCGTATCTTCTCTCATGTAAATGTTATTACTGAGCATGAAAGTAAAGCACTCAGGCTGTGAGTCGCTGGATCTGTCTGACCACGCCAATCAGCCTCAGCGGGGTGGATTACAGCACTGATTGGACTCAGCTGGTAATGCCGCTCTGCCCAATACATTCCACTGTAAATGAGATTACAGTGTAAAAAGTCAAAAAAGATAATTGATAAACCATTAAAATCTTATTTACCTGACAAGCTAAATGCATTACAATAAGTGGGGTTTCATTTTAAAACAAAAACATATTGCTCACACTTTAATAGAACACTCTCAGATGATGGAATGCACTCTCATGGCAGCCATATTGGAGGGCCAGTAGCTGTGAACATCTGAATGTTCCTGCAGCTTGGCCATAACACATATGGTTCATTTCTGCGCTGTTTTTGACAGCTAACTGATTATTTCATCTCTCATAACTCTTATGGTGTCATCACATCAAATCTGAGCTCAGTCTGCAGATTTTTTTCACACACCAAATTCACAGGTCAAAGTTCAACAAACATGAACTCTGACCTTTGCGATATTTTTTGGCCACTGGATGCATCTAATTTTTTTGTCGTTTGTATGGGTTTTTAATTGATGTGTATGGGAAACACAACAAATTCCATCTGAATTTGGTGCTAATGTGACTGCCCGATTACTCATTTTACAGTTAGATAATGCTAGCTGGTTAGCTAATATCTAGTCAGCTAAATAACAACCTGTTTCTGTAACATGTACAGACACTTGTAGAAGTGGTGGCGAGGAGTCACATTTTAACATTAACATTGGTTGCTTTGATAAATGTGCCTGCTGGCTAGTTAGCTAGCTAACAGTTTGTTCGGGATAACTGAGCTGTTGTTTTTAGAAATAAATCAACCTTTCACACTTCACACTTCATATTACTTAATTGATCTATAGCCGTACCACAACAATCTTGTTTTTCCAGGTATCACTGTGTTTCTAACCTCACTGGTACAGGCTATATTTAGACATTATTTACATACAGCTAATTAACCTCCATTATGGACCCAGACATGGTTGCTTAAAGATTTATGGCGCAGCTAAAAAGCCTTTATACACTTTATAAAGCCTTTATACGCTTCAATATGTGGTGCTGAGCACTTCTGAACACGGTTTTACCTCTGAACCTTTGGAGTCACCTATATTAGTTTGGGTCAATAACCAATCACTTGCATTTAATTTGGCTACAATCAGATATTGACAAAAACCTAAATGTACCTTGATGCAGACTGAAAGCAGTAGCCTACTGTTTAAAGGGGTAATCCTTATGATGCTTTTTCGTCTCCATTCCAGCTTTTGTGCTGTGTTTCTGCACTGCACTTCCCAGAGATCACCCGTCAATCAAAGAGTGTCGGCGGGACTTGGATTTCCTGCTGATGGAGTTTGAGTTTCTCTTTTCTTTGTCTCTTCAGCCTTCTCAGTTCTTCCTCAGTTTATTCCAAGCCAGCTGGAAATATAAAAGGCATCATGTCTTGGGCAGGGGAGCATTTTTCCCAGGGAAGACCTACCAGACACTGAGGGAAAAAAAAGTAAAAGCTTTCACAAACTGGCTCACTGCTGTGTTGCAGCGAAAAAGTGATGGAGGGAAGCAAGATGGACATTTCTTTATATGACAATATCACAGACTATTACTTTAAACTGGCAGTTATATTGGTGCTTAAACTGGCTGCTGTGTGGGTCTCAGCTGTGCCTGCAGGAACATAAGCTCGGGTTTTCTGGTCCACAGTCAACTGCTCTCTTGTCATCCAGCTTTGCTTAGGCAGTTAAAAGTTATGGGGACAGAAAGCTGCCAGATCAGTCTACTAATCCCCATACTGTGAGGACCATCTGAAAACTGAGCTCCTGACGCCCTCTAGTGTTCATTCCTACCCTGTGATGTCCAGTATTTCCACTGTTGTCTCAGCAAGCAGGACACCAAAGCACAGAGCAGAAACTGCCTTCACTGCTGTTCTTACTTTGTTTTGTTCCTGTCGTCCTTTACACTTTGTATTTTTTTTTTGCTTTCTTTTGTTTATTTTAATGTATTTATTGCATTTATTTCATTATTATTTGCTCATTACTAAATCTTGCTTTCTTCTTTCATGGTCTCTCTCTTTGTAATTTATGCTGAAAGTCAAATAGTCATAATCATAAAAATAAAACACGTTATGGTAAGGATACAAGAAATAACAGTTCATGCATGAAAAGCATTACATTATGCATTTATATCTCATGTCTCGAGTCATCAGAAATTAACATGAGTTCAAAGTTTTTCATTCATGACCTCATACAGGATCAACCATTAATTAAAGTATTAAGTGCACCATCGTGAATTATGATTTATTAAGCATGATCATGATGTTTTCTTTGTTTGCAAACAGTTTGGACAACTGAACCAAATCCAACCCACTTCTTAGTCTTAAGCCTGGACTGACTGGATCTAAAGGGTTAAAATCTCTCAAGAAACTCTTAGTTCTCTTAGCTTTGGAAGTGACTTCTTGTCACAGTAAAAAAAAAAAAAAATTAACCATACAATACGGGAATAACATGGATTCTGTTTCCGTGTGAACAGTCAGTCTTAATGGATGCCAGGCGTGTTTGTCCAATGAAAAGTGGCAAAAACTAATGATGTAGTTGATTCATTTGCATCTCAGTAGCAGCAATAAGCTGTCTCACCAGCCTCATCTCTCTCTTGATCATCCTCCTCCTCTGCTGGTTGCCTGCTTCACCTAAGGGGAATAAATCAGAGGATCAACCGTAATCACAACTCAAACACCATGTGTCATTTTCAGCCGCGCAAATAAAATGATCTTAACTTCCCCCACGGTGAATAGCTCTGCTGGCATTTAACGTTCACATTCCCATCAGCCCATTCATCATTGGCATAAAATATCACCGCAAATTCAATTTTATACTGTATTTGTTTTTAATTAAGACGACATACTTTCATCTGAGTGTTGCTCCAGCCATGTTTGTCAAATCATTTTGGATGCTGGCTGACATTTAGTATTCATCGTGTTTTATAGTGCAACTGAAGATATGCAAATCTGTGAAGCAGCCAAACAAGAAAAAAGAAAAACTTAAATCCCCCTCCTCTTCCCCGTCTTTCAGGGCTTGCAGAGAGACAGAAATTGAAGTCTCCACTTGACAATTCTAAAGAATCAATATTCACCTCTTCCACCACTAACTGCTCTAAAGCCACTGACTCCACAGCTGCTGGAGCCTCCCTGATTATCCAAGGACACAAATTAATCTTCAGCTATTCAATATGTAATGTGAAATAGAAGTGAAAACCATCCAACCATGTTAGTCGCAACAGGTCATGTCATTACCCTTACAGTTATGCCCAGTTACACCAATTTCCATTATACTGAAGTTTAATGCCTGGGTTGAGGAAATGACTGACTAAATGAAAAATACTTTCTAAACTCAATTTTTTTTGACACAGTAGCAGTGTTGTTGTTGAAATGTTACCAATGTTTGAGGTAGTTACATTGATATATATATAGCCAATATTGACTTTTAGTGATCACTACTACACCAGTTGTCTACCTGATGTTTCCACCCAGGAATTCTTTAATATACTATTTGAAATCATTGTTATTTCTAGTTTAGATGACTGACAAGAGTATAGTGTAGAGTGGCAATGTTTGCTAGGGTAGCAGTGTGTAAAACCTGCAATAGAACATTAATTTCTTTCTACATTTATTGCATTATTTCATTAGTTTCTTTCTATATTTATATATTTATATATTCATTTATTGTTAAAAATGTTGAACTGACAAAAATGCATTTTTGAGGGCATGACATTTGGCATGAAAATGGTCATATTTTAAGATACTGAATACAAATCATCGGCTTCCTGCAGCATTTATAATAATGGTATCTATAACAAATTGGTCAAACCCTAGCTTGACGGTATATTTTGGGGATAAACAATCCTGCCATACCTATTATAGGTTCTTGATCCTCATTCAATTTCAGGCAGAGCAGTGCAAACAGCAGAGATCACCGCTCTGAATGCCGTGTCTCTCATTGTTTCTCCACCCACCCTAGGCTATTGATCTTTTCTCTGTTCTCTAGTTAGATAAATAACAGTGATTACGCTCCCTGTTATTGCTGATATCTATACTTACACAGCCCAGAATTTGTAAGCCCTTCTAAAGAAATGTCAGCGCTGTCTTTGCAATTTTTCAACATGGCTTAAATGTGAAAAGAGAGTTGGCTCTTAAAGTGAAGTTAGAAGAGTTCACTGGCAGCACATTCTTTCAGTTATATTATATATGAGGAGCAAATTTGTGTCAATGAAATCCAAATTGGACAATTATGGTTAATAAGCTACAAAAGTGCAACTGCTACTTCTACTACTACAAGAACCACAAACACTACTAAAATACTACTACTACTGGTAGTACTAATAATGATAACGTTACAATAGGAACGTTATAAATAATTATAAAATTGTAACCACTAATCACCAGGTTCAGAGTTCACATGGATTGCGCATGCTCTCAACATCATGGTGGCAGAGGGTGAACCGGTTGGGGAAGTTGTGAAATTATCCCCAAAGTAAAGTTTTAATGATACGAATGAGGTGTTGACTCTGAAAATATTATAATTTTGACACTACACAGCAAGAATAGATCTTAAACTAAGAAAAAGAAAAAGATGACAGCCAACGAGGATCAAGAGGTATGAAGGAATGATGATGCCGTAGTAGGCTAACTGGCGTTAGCGAGCTAACTGCCGGATACTTCACACTAACGTTTGCTAATGCTAGTTACTAGCCTGGGTTTGTTGGCTTTAGTTGACAGTGTGGTGCTTGCTCGTTACACAGCCGAACTGCCCTACGCACTGTACAGACAATATGTCCACTTAAAATCTACGAGCAAGAGATTTGTTTAGCTAAAACTGCAGTCATAACAGAGGTTCATTTGCCCTTCTGTTATTAATCCCCTATACGTACCGTTCTTTCTTGTACAGAGAAAACTGTACGCCAAACTTCATTCAAAAATATTTCAACGTAATATGTTCTTGGTCATCGGCAAAGTTATATGCCGCATGAAATGTGACTCAAGACGGTGTCAGAACATACAGTCTCAACTCTTTACTTCGGCATATATGTCAAACACTGAGTTATATTGATACTATGTCACCATTTAGAATTATTCATTGCAACCCGTCCCCGTTCTTCAAAATACAAATGGAGGTAACGTTAGGCTGCGAAAACCATGAACCAAATGTAACAGTTTTATTCAAATTGGTGCCGCCTTGTAGAGTTTATTAATGCTGGGTTGAATAATTGCTCCTCACTCCTTGAAAAGCTCTGGAGTCATGCCCTGTGTACCTTACCGATAAGCAATACCTTCTTAATTTAGCATGCCTTCGAATGGAACGGAACCCTGCTATCATCTAGTTGTGTACTAAAATATCTGTAGCAGTAACTGCTTGTTTCTCCTGTTTTGTGTGTTTAACAGATGGAACTGGAGGCTCTTCGCTCTATCTATGAGGGGGACGAGTGTTTCAAGGAAATCAGTCCGGTGTCCTTCCAATTTAGGGTGAGTATAGCCATATAATACTTCCATGGTATAGCCTGGATACACTCTGTCTTCTCGTGTTATATGGAGAGAGCTTCATACCAAACTCTAGTGAGAAAAAAATAAATAAATCTGACATATATTCCCTTAATAATTAAACTGCAGTAGAGCCTGACTCAAGACATTTTATAAATTGTTTTACTGATAAATTCAGCATGCATAATTTCAACATAATTTCAGCTTTTAGAATTACACACACATTTATACCACTTGCTCTTGCCCAACATGGTGTATATTGATGGCAAAATATTGTGGGAATAATAGGCAGACCAAATGTAAAGTTGAAATTTTATTGAAGTAAGTGCTGCTTGGTGTATTGGATGTATACTGAACTGTGAAGTGGATCCTAATAATTTGTAGAACGTCCTAAGTCATGTTCGGCTAAGTATGTAAGTTTAAGTTTACAATAAATTGACAATAATTTACAAGTTAGTCTTTCCTACATGATGTTTTGAAAGATCATGTTTTAAATATACCAAACATTTTTTCTAATGAAGAAATGCATATACCTGCATTAATTAACATTTTGAAGTACTGCACAATGCGCATGAAGAAAAATATAGATCTTGGAATATTTGTCAAATGCAAATTACATTTCTTACGAATTTTAATCTCAAGTTTGTTACATTCACATCACACTAGAGAGCTCATTGTGCAGCTGTCATTTGGCCATGTATCAACCAACAGATCAAGACCAGTAACGCTGCACTCAGTAGAGCTCT
>OMKZ01010951.1:26798-56878 GCA_900302535.1 Neoniphon sammara | reverse complement strand
AAATGTATTTAAATTTATTTAGCCCTTTAGCCCTTTAAATGCATTTAAATTTATTAAATTATATTATAGCATTTTAAGAAAATTAAATCAAGGTTAATGAAACGTATTCTGATATGTAAGTACAAATTAAAGGGTTACAAGATCTTGGGTATAAGACAAAGATATGTTTTCTCAGGAGAGGTTAATGATGCATTTACATGTTCCTATGTTAATAAGCTATATTTTGAGTTAAGTGACTTTCTGCCAAGTGTCAAAAGGGAATATGAAATGATTACCACATATCATGAGACTCCAGTGCAGAGCTTTCACCGCTGCAGTTTCACCACTGGCTTTGTCCTCTGTGTTTTATACGTGTGCTTGTCATGTAAAGTGGCTTTTGGTGAGCCAGAGGGCAAGTAAATGCTGTGAAAACGCCGCTATAGCAGCATCTACTTCCCTAAGATTTCCATGGATACACAAGGGATTATTAACCTATCCCCTGCTTGTAATTTCCCTGGAATTACTGACATGAACTTCAGTCATCAACTGTCAGGGTTTTTATTTTCTGAACTACCAGGGAAACAAATTCAGTGACAGCAAACACAAAGTGGTGAAATTATGCAATTAAGATAACTGTTGTACAGCAAAGCAGGCGCTAGAGAGATTGGAGAGACTATAATTTCACCAAAACATTTGATCAGAGCTCCTTCTGCACTTGTCTTGATGTTACCTGATAGAGGGCTGCACCTTTTCACAGTAGCACTTAAACCAAATGTCATGGATTCATTTGAGCTCATTTCTCTACTTAGCAGTGTTTTTCATCCAGGGCTCTATTTTGATTCATATAATTGTAGTTTTAGTTTTACAAACATTTCATGGAGGCAGAGCTGCTCTGGAGGCAGAAATAATCTCATTGGCTCAGTTAAATCTCAATGGAAAGAGACAAATAATTGTCTATGCCAAAGTACAGCAAGTTATTCTATAGCCAAGACAAAGGGTAGCTAATATTATAAAGCCTAGCACTCCTGCTACTAACTATAAATCATTCTAGCCACACTTTTATCAAGGTTCACAAGTTAGCATAGCTGATCTTCCAAGTTTGGTCTTGCCATACTACTGTATGCACCTTATATGCTCCGCCCATTTTCGCTTTTGTCTTTGTATTTTCAGTTGCTTGACTTCTTACGGCTGATCCCAAACCAAATAAATAATACATATATGGACAAAACTGTATACTTTGTTCATTGTGCTTGTAGCCAAATTAAATTTAAAGGTGTACTCCAATGCTTTGGACAAAATACACTTTTTCCGACTTACCCAGACTGAGACAAGATGTTCGATACCGTTTTCACCTCTGTATGTCCACTGGTTTGGTTTCTATGGCTAGCATTTCATGTTAGCTTAGCATAAAGACTTGAAGTCTACAGGAGTCATAGCCTAGCTCCATCAAGGTGAAAAAATAAACCTTACAGCAACTCTGAAGTTGTCTTATTTACACAATCAATCATGTGCATTTGAAATATTAAAAAAAATTATAATAATAATAACACATGTTCAGCGGTTACAGTTCCTACTATCTAACTTCTCCTAAAATGACCCATTTTTTTTTTTTTAAACAAGATATGTATTTTATTACTGCGTAATATACATGATACATTGTGTAAATTAGACAGCTTCAGAGTTGCTGTAAGGTTTATTATTTTCAGTTCGGCGGAGCTAGGCTAATGACTCCTGCAGACTTCAAGTCTTTACGCTAAGCTAACATGAAAAGCTACCCATGGGAGCCAAACCAGTGGATGTACAGAGGTGAAAATGGTATCGGACATCTTGTCTCAGTCTGAACAAGTCGGAAAAAGAGTATTTTGCCCAAAACACTTTAGTATTCCTTTAAAGATAAAAAACAACAAAAAAACAAGTTACTTTTGTTGTTTCATTATAATTTCATTATAATGGTAATTTCATTATAAACTGACAGACTTGAAAGTCTCACAGATCCCTTCCTAGACGTTGCACTGGGACTGGAAAGACAAAAGCAGCAAAGCAGCGGTATACATGTTGCCTAGAAACATACGATGGATAGCTATCTGTGCAGATTAATTAGCTAGCCCGCTGACCTTCCAACAACATGAATGCCATGGTGATGAATGAACTAAAAAAAAAAAAAAAAGAAGAAGTCAGTATTTTCCATTTGTGATCCCAGTTCCTTTTTTTACAGTTGACCATAGCCAGTTAGCTAACTTGACAAAAACGGAGGATTCCACTCACTGAGGTTCAGCCTGACATATTTCTAACCCCAGAGCATCTCTGCCTCTGAAAAACGTGTACAACTAAAACTTCAATCTGCTTTTGAAAGGATGCAAATCTAGGTGCACAACATCAGTCAAAGCAATACATAGATGTGGAACATAATTATTCAAATGCAAAAAATCAAGAAGACAGAACAGCGATGTCCTTCAATTTTTGAGGCAATGTAAAAAAATAGTAATAAGAATAATAATAATAAAAATAGGAGTACTGACTTGTATTCTTTGTGTATTATCATAAATGAGCTAAGGTATAGCAACATGCTTACACCCACAGCTTTGAAATCCATAGAGAGATTATTTCAATCACTGTGGTACACGCTGAAATTTGCTTTACGCCAAATACAGACATATAGCTCAGATAAAGGCAGTTCCATACAGCATAGCAGTGTAGCAGCAGTAGGACAAAAGCCACTCTTACTGCAAGCATGTAACACTGTGCAAAGGTCTTGATACTCGATTGTTACATAACACGTCACACATCCACTCTTCTACCACACATAAGTGGGAGAGGGAGAGAGACACAGAGGGTGTGTGTGTGTGTGTGTGTGTGTTTGTGTGTGTATAGAGGAGTTGCAAGGGGGTTGGGGAATGGTGAAAGATTTTTAATGCTGTTTTCAGTGAGTTAATGCATTGTTATTTCTTGATGTTATTTTACATTGAGTACCCTCTAATTATCATGACCAGATCACACCAAAGGGAAAATTAAAAAAATTATGACCTGTATTCTGTGATTAGAAAATTTGCAAAACAGTTGTTAGTTTAGTTCATATATAGCTGCCTTGACTCATCCAGATCTGTATATTCATCGATCAGTGAGGCACAGCACTAAGTACAGTCAAGGACGCAGATCGCAAACACACATGTGCGGTGACTGATTTTTGATAACTTTGTGGCCAGGGGTGCATGGCACACCTGCAGTGCGAATCCTGGCCATCCTTGACACCCAAATTGCACTTTGCTTGCTCACTACCGCGCCTTTCCTCCCGCTGTAGCTGCAGTGGAGCTCACGGTGAGTCACCACAACAAAACACCACTTTTGCTGGCACAAAGCCCTGCCATCCACTGTCACGATAAACAGAGCCTTTTGTTTATTTCTTTGGCATGTTCTTTAAAGCAACACGGTGCTTTTTTAGGGTTCAATCAGATGCACTGTTTTAATCTGCATGAAGCTCAGTGATATTTTCTGGTATCACCAAAGTTAGCTTTGATATTACATCACTGAACCATGTAATCCAAAATAGACCAAAGTACAGACGCTGGAGGGCACGATGGTGGCACCGAATCTGTAATTTCAATACCACTTTGGATCAGAGTGAAATTGTCAAATTTTAGAGTGAGATTTCTTGTGGTAATTTTTTATGACTTTTTGAGGAGAAATTGCACTGTCAAGTACTTGATATGTATTTTTAAACATAGTAGAAGCAGAGAAAAAGGCAGTTTGATTTTCCACCAAGTCTTGATACCTTGATATTTCAGAGTATGAGTGGACTATGCACTCATAGTATATAGTTATATAGTTATATAACGTGCGTTATATAGTTACCTGGATGTGATCTGAGTCCACATGATGGTGAAATATTCTCATTAGTTGCTCTGTGTTCCCCTGGGCTGCCAATCCAGAATACTGGATTTTTATCTCTCCATTCAGTTCAATCAGTAGGTTTACATGCCCTGTTGCAATCGGACTAAAGTCTTAAGCTTGATTAGGCCAAATATAAGATTTAATTGGACTATGTTGTTGTCCTAGTATACTCAGTCAAAGAATTGATTTATTGATGGGAATAGCCTATGTCAGCGTCTGAAGAATACTTTGTTCAAGTTGATTGGAAGAAGAAGACTTTCTTCCGACTGAGTTTTTGCATCACGTAGCAGAACAAAACAATGGGTAGCAAGAAAAAAGAAGTTCACTGTTCCTTGTTTTTCGTCTGTATGTGTATTTAAGGATATCCAACTTCTTCAGCTGCAACAACTTGAAGTCCGTCTCCTCATCTGTCCAAAAATGCACATTGTTTTTAGCCTTAGCATTCCTCATGATACCGCCTTGGCTTTGCGCTCGACTTCCAGGTAACATGCGTGTGGAATCTCTAACCTTCGAAACATGCACAGAATGCCTCGGCCAATTGTTGAACAATTGAAGCGTTTACATCCTGTAGTAAATCGATGACCAAACGCATTATCTAGGTGGGTTAATCTGAGTCTTAAAAAAAAAATTACAAATACAATTTGGGCAGCAGCCTGTATACTTTTCATGATAGGACTTGTACAGATTGTCTCCTGTAAAACCTCTTCACAAAGGGAGGTTGTGTGAAGTGGACACCATGTTCGCACTTGGAGAAGCTCGGCTGATGGGTTGTTCCATTCTGACAGGTTGTGGGTGGTGTGAGAGGCTCCAGTGTGCCTGTGTAACGGTCTTGTGCAGCATTTCATAGCATTACCTTGTTCTGATCTGTTAACAAAGCTAGCTAACAAGCAGTAATTACAAGTTCCTGCAATGTCTGGAACAAAAGTTGCAGAGAAATGGGGAGCTTTGAACCGCTGTCATCAATTTCTCGCCCATTTTGCACATAGAACTCAATCAGACAGTAGAAAAACAATGAAAGCGTGGAACTTCAGCTGTTGATTATGCAGAGCCAAGCAATCGGACTAATGCATTCCAACCATGCTAATGATCGATACCTATGTCGTGCAGTGTCATGACATTGACACCCAATGTTTAATTCGGTCTTTTTGTTGTTTTCTTCTCTTAGTCTATGTACATTGCTTTGGAAAAACAACTGGAAACCAACTTTGCAGCCAGTAGACTATTTGGTAAACATTATATTAATGCGGTAATACCCTTGGGGGCATTCTTTACTGTGATTATGAGCATGTCATTGCTGTACTTTAGTGTAACTTTGCATTTAGCGCATCATTAACTTGAATGAATTGTACCCATAATCAAAAGGGTGCCCTCTTGGGTGTTGTTTCTATATTCACACACCCACATTCAAGAACGTTACTCAGAAATCAACCCCTTCAAGTCAGCAACACAGACCCATGTGCACAATCAGATGCGCTCACACACACACGCGTGAAACACGCAATCAGACAGGATTGAATGCAATCAGACTTTTGGAAAACAGACACACGCTTTCTCTTTCTCTCTCTATCACACATAAACAGGCCCAATTCACCGAGGGTTGTCATGTTCATCAGCAGGAGTTACACCATTAAAATGAGGCGAATATGATTGTATGCCATTCGCTAACCATGCACGCGGATACACAACCTGTCTGTTGAAATGTTGGAAGGAAATTAACATCTCCAAAAGGGTAGTGATAACAACCAGTGCAGATGGCAGCATGGAAAAGCAACAGCAACAAGGTTGGGTACATGTTCCATCATATTGTTTCTTACTGAGATGGGAGCATGCATAAATCCAAGACAGACTCATTGTAAAAAAAATAAAATAAAATAACAGAAATGGCAACAACACTACTACTACGAATAATAATAATCCCTTCGAGATAATGCGTTGGAATATTGGAAACGTGGAATGGAAAGATGTAGTACAAGTGAGCCTGTATTAATATTTAATATTGGCAGCAATCTTTTTATCCTTCAATCTCAAGTACAAGATATTTTATTATGTGCAAAACAAAATCTAACCGCCTTATTTAGCAAATAGAATAAAATCAAGATAATGGGCCAGTGTGCCGCGTACAGTGGCTTTGAATTCATGATGAAAATCTGTCCCACTGCCACAGTGGCCATCTGGGTGCTATAGCCCAGTATGCATACATTTCTTAGTGAATCAAATGCAAACATGCCATTTTCAGCCCTGGCAAATGGAACATGGCATTTTCTCTCCTATTGCAGTCTTAGTGAATTTGGGCCTCAGGCTAGCTTTGTGCAGTGCAGTCTGGAGTGTCATCGTCTGACAACTTTAATCTAGGACTGGCTGCCTCAACTTTTTGACATGGATGGCTAAGGGCTGAAATGTAACCTTTTTGAGGGCCGTAGGCCAAATGTGCTACTGGCTGTTGAAAATTGGAGAAATGTCACAGGTAGATAAGATTAGATAAAACGTGAATGAGACCTGTGAGGAAATTGGGACATTGCAGTGGCAAATAGTAACAGAATGCAGTATAGATAAGCAGAACAAAAAGGGGCTATTTAACACAATGCATCCAACAGTTACAACACTAGAGCATATTAGGTAAAAATGAAAGGTATGAAATATGTGGGCGAAGTAACAGCAGCAAAGTATTCTGAGTCAAAGAAATTATTTAAAAAATATAAAATTATTAAAAGTTTTGAAATCTGTGGTATAGAAATGAATAAAACATTTTTAAAAGATATATATATATATTCTTTTTTTGCAGTAATGATAAAATCAAAAAGTAAAAGTAAATGATAGCCTCTTGTAACCTCTTTGTGACACTTCTGATATTGCTTTTTTTTCTTTCATTATATTTACAAAAAGAACCAAAAGAACACATCTTACTCTCTGAAAGCCTTTTGGAGAGGCAAAGGATTTCTAGATAGTTTTGGCTCACCAAGGCCACAGTGATCAATACTTACAGCTTCAGAAAGCCCATGAAATACTTACAAAAATTGTTTCATTACAATCTGTTCATGTGGGACATCAGCAAGCATTTTTTGTCTCTTCACGCCAAAACCTAATGTAACGAGAGCAAACTTAGACTGTACTAAGCGGTCCCTTGAATGGATGAAAGATAAAGGTATCAAAAGAGAAATCCCTTTTCCCACACAGCTTTTTAAGTAGTATTTTATCACTGTTGGTGAGCGATAATCCTCCACTCATTAGGCTATTCAATAATCAATTACACAGTACTTAACAGCAGCCAGTTTTTCTCCTATTGTCTTGCCCAGGAATGTGATGTCAATAATAAAAAAAAAAAAAAAATCTTAAATTTATTTCTGACCATACAGTGGAGAGTTGTCTGTCTTAGATTTATTTAGATTCTCCTACCATTTCCAGTTTCCAAGCAGTGTAGCTCATATTGCATGGTGGATCGGACACATGTGCACTTCAAAACTTTGCTGAATACAGTAACACAGTCTTTGTAGAGCTTGTCTCCCTCCCTCCTTATTTTTCCATGGTTCCTCTGACTGGTGGTATTGACATATGTTGTATATGCTACAATTCAGTTTCTCGACCGTCACCATATATGAAGGGTTCATTTGCAAATCCTCCATATATCCTCCATTGTTTTCATTTTTCAAATTTTTTTTCAGATAATATCAATTAAAAAAGCACACTATTAGGTTAGTGCACAGGCAATATTGTCATAATTTTTTAGATTCAGACAGTATGTTATGTTAAGCATTACATACAAGAGTCAGTTTTTTAGGTCATTTATTTATGTATTTTTAGGAATAGCATATATCTGTTTTTGCAAATGAACTCTTCATATTCTGGCGCAAGTCTCCTCATCTGTTTAGAGGTTAAATGGGTGGTAATAGCAGCTTTGTGTGTGAATGTGGTCTCATTTGTGATGGGAATAAGCCAAATTAAGTGACACGTTCATGTGCTCACAGGAGATGTCTTAAGCACAGCCTGAACTACCAATTACTATGTATATTCTCCCACTATCACCGAGGTGCTGTCATCATCGCATTACAATATGCATTTCAGTTAGTTTCATCTCCTGCTGTTCCCATACATAGCAGAGACACTGTAACCAAATGCATCTACCCAATCAATGTTTTCTACCCAATCAGTCTTTCTACTGTGGGGGGTATAAGTGTAAAACACACATGAAACTTATCAGTAACTTCAGCAGCATCATCTGGGATGCTGGGTAATGTAATTTGTGTCATCCAGGACTTAAGAAATCTTAAACTGCAGCACCTTGGGGAGATCCATGAGCAAATTAAAAGAAGGGTATATGCCATCATGTTTGCGAGTAAAGGTCTTCACAGGTCCAAAAATTTGTGTCCAAAATGTACTACCCGGAACCAAAACAGAACCACATCTATCATCTGGGTCCCAGACCCATGCAGAACCAAGAAATTCTTGACCTGAACCCGGCCGGGTTCAGGTCAAGAAACAGACCTGATTGGCACAGTATTCACAGCTGTTTGGTATTAACAAGTTAATGTTAATTTACAAGTTGTCAAAACAAAACTTTGTGTCTTACCTAATGTGATGTTAGCAGCCTTCTCCCCTGTGCCTGGCCATGACGCAGACAATCCATCCTCCTTGCCAAGAAAGCTGGTAAAATACATCCAGGTTTTCTGTTATTCCTCTCTGATTGAAACAGCATGGCTGATCCACTCCTTATTTTAGCTAAAAAGCCCGCCTGTTGTCACGGTGACAGACAACAAACGTGACTCATTTAAAATCAGCTTTGCAATTTTGTTGCAGAATAATGTTAAGCAGACCTGGGACCTGTGGCAATAGAACCAGACCCAACCTGAAACCGTTTGACTGTATAAATGTTGATCCGAACCCGCATGGGTTCCAGGTCGGGTCTCAGGTCTTAGGGTTCAGGTGGACCCGTGAAGACCTGTATTCGCGAGTAATGGAAAAAAGCAAGAAGTCACACCAATGGAATACACTGATACCACAGAGAACACGAATGGAAATTACTTTAATGGTGTTCTTTTGGAGATATTTGTAGCTACTTGTTTGAGTCTGAATACAGTGTAGAGGAGTTCCACTGTGCAAAAATATAATGAAATATGTACCATTTACTCTACTTTTTGATCATTTATTTTCAATGATTGCAATCACTTAAAACAACCCAAAGTGAAATTACTATAAAACATTTTCACGATCAATGTGAAACAATCCATGTAAGTAATAACATCTTATCTAAGCAGCACCTCCATACAGTGTATGCTGATTTTCAGTAGGGACAACTGCAGCCAGTTTATATCAATTTTCTTTGATAAGATAAGTGTACCAGTTTAAAAATCTTTGCACATTTATATCACAGACACAGTTTTCACATGGTGCACGCCGTTCCAGTGGAGAAATTCTTCTTCTACAGTATGGGACAGGAATTTTATTGTTAGTCCTGCCCTCCTCCCTCTTCAGTTCCCTTCCCCGACTCTTGTATCATTCATCTTGAGGAGCTGTCATCTGTCTTGAAGCTGCAGTAACCAGCTTCCATAAACCCACCACAGGTGTTTAAGAAGCAGATGGTGAATGCGGTCAATCTGCATTAAAAAAAAAAAGCAACAGATGTCCACTGTGGTTTTGAACATTTAGCTTCACTTGACTTTCTTTTCTTACCGCTTTGCTTTATCATTGTTGAAGCTATAGCCTCACCTTCATCGCCAGACCCAAGTCACCGCTGGCCACGCCCATATGATGAACCCCCAGCAAATGAAATGCGCCACAGAACATCCTGAACATTTCTGGAAAGCCAATTTCCAGCAAACAGAAGAATCTAGGCACACATGGTCAAAGATAAACACTGACTGTTAATACATAAATTATATTATTACTTTGATATGAAACAAGTAGCATATTGCCGCTTTAAAATCCCTCTGCCCTTTGAGGTGCACTACAAGTGTTCTTGAGTAGCACCTCTAACAATGTCCTACGTGGCATCAGCACACGTTCGTTATGTTGGTCATTAATTAGTGTAGAGTAAAGCCCCCAATCCTCCTTTACCACCTTCTAGCACATGTCAGAGTTGTTTATTTGCCACCACAAGAACAATTAAGCAGCTGCCAACACAGTCACCCTTTGAAGTCCCTCCTACTCCCTCCACTTGTGCCTCACTTTAGACAGAACTTAGCAGACACCTTGCAACACCCTGCCGCTGTCTTGTAACGTTCAGTGGATCCCTTGAAATACATTTTGTAGTATGTTAGCATATTATCATTACCAGATGCCCACCCCACCACCCACCTCTGCACATCTTTGAAAAATGAGCTTCAGTCTTGAATATTAAAGGCAGTGAGGTTCATTTATTTTGGGCCGTGTTTGGGCCACCAAGGGGAGCTGATTTGAATCTCGTTTGTTAAGCTGTCTATCCTTATCTGTCAGCATCAGAGGATGCAATTTCTCTCTTCCCACCTCATCCTCCTTGTCTCCTAAATGGCGGGGATATTTAGAGGTGCTTGACAACTGAGGCATGCAAATTAGCATTTGATGTTTCTCGCTCTCTTTTACTTTCCCTCTGCTCTCACCCCTCTCCACCCCTGAGCCGGTCCTTTTAGCCTCCTAGGAAGGGATGCATTTGTGATGTTATTTTTGTTGCTATGTAGGAGGCAAGCCGTGGGGTTTTTCATATAAGGGGGGAATCACAAAGACCTTTATCCATAAGTTGCTTCTCAACCTCAGTTGAAAGCTTGCGAATGCTAATGTGGGAACTTTACACCAGCAGATCCATAAGATGTGGTGCATTCTAGATTAGCTGAGAGTTTTCAGTTTTATTAGCAGTTTAGTCTCTGCATTTGATTAGATTTTAAGTCAGATAGAGCAACATATTCTTATTAAAGTATAACCGAAGAACTTATGCACATGGTATAAATCCACGTGTTATGAAATCAATACAGCAGAACTCCTACCTCCATTTGCGAGTCAGAGACCCACCACATGTCAAACCGCATGTTTCTAAGAGCAATCAACTCTATAAGGTGCAATTCTGTCTCAAATCTCACTAATGAGTCTTTTCACTTGTGGTGACCTCTACGAGTGGCTTTTCATTAGTATATTTCAGTAATGGTGCTGTAAGCTTATTAATTGCCAAGGTCTTTTTGAGCTCCTTTGAGCCTTATAGCCAAGCAGAAATCCATTTCTTCAGATTATTCTGCAAAATATTCTTAGATTCTTTGTTTTTCTATGTAAAGCCTCACTAACCAGACAATGGACAATGCAGTTATCTAAATCATATTTTCACACCACTCTCCACTTATAAAAGTGGGATACTGGCCCTTTTATCACTGTGGAAATTTAAACTGGCAATCCTTTTTTTGATCCTTGTTTGATTTTATTGGCGTCTTTTGTGATAAGCAGTCGTTGCTCTAGTGTCACATCTAGCTTCCCCCAGAAATCTGCCAGTAATTTTCCATGCATTTCTTTCTGGAATGTGCCAATTCTGAAATACATGCTCCTCTCTTTCTCCTCTACAGTGGTGAGTCAGAACCTGGTGACTGACAATGTGTCAGTGGTGGAAGGTGAAATGGCTACCATTAGCTGCCGGGTGAAGAACAACGACGACTCGGTTATTCAACTGCTCAACCCCAACAGACAGACAATCTACTTCAGAGACATGAGACGTGAGTATAATACAAGAATGGAAGTAACAAATTGCATTCACTCACATTCCTGTAATTAAAACCTGCACAAAGCCATTTTAGAATCTATTAACAGTCCTGAAACTAATGCGTGCTTTATGGAGGCTCTTTGAGATGCACTGATATAGACCAACACAAGCTCATGCAGACCAGCCATGTTGCTGTTCTCAGTCCTTTGTTCCTCCTCCTCCTCAATGTCTGTTGCCAAAATCCGTGCCGGACACAAGCCCCTCTTGTGACTGTTTAAAAGAAGCGCTCCCCCCCTCCCATTTCTGAATTTCACAATGGAAGAATTTATTTAGCGAGCGAGCACAACAACTGAGGCAAGTGGTGGCACCGAGCCGAAAAGGCAAAAAGAGAACATGATAAGAAACATAACAAAACACGCCATGGTTGGTGTAGCTTGGCTGTTAGCCTGCAGGCACAGACCTTAAGCAAAGTTTGTCCTTGGCTGGCCTCTGTACTGCTTGACATATACTTTTGCAGGATGGAGACACAAGGAGGAATGGAATGGAGTTTACTAGCTGTAACAGTAAATACTCAAATTTCTCTATGATAGTAGTTCAGTGAACATCCAGTATTATTGGTTTGCATTAGTCGTCTCAGTAGATTGCTAGCTTTGATAGCTAGTTGGAAAGAAATATGAGTCTAATAATGTTACTGAATAATGGTAATGGCCCTTTCTTTTCATTTATTTATTTATTTATTTTATTTATGTTTGTGCAATCACAGATCACAGAGTTTCTGTGTTCACGTAATGAATTGTTGGTGTTGATTCATGTTTTACTTTTTTCAACCACTTAATTTGAACAAATTTCAGCGGAATTTATTTTATTAATACAAATTATTAGTATTGTTATTAATTATTATAATTTTTTATTTTTATGTATGTTAATATGTTTAGACCAGTAATTCTGAGCATAACATTTTCTTACTAATTTTATTAACAATGCTCCAATCAGCATTGGCTTGCTTTATTTCAAGAACCATTTAGAATTGCCAAATACAATAAATGTACAAGTTTGTCTTGATCATATTGGCAAGACATTATTTGCATAGCACATACTGGCATACCTGGTACAAAAAAACAGGATGTTAGTGCTAAGGGACAAAACAAGCCTTAAAAGGTATAGAAGAATATACTTTGCTCGTAACAGTTTTATCAGTCTACACTCAACATTCCCCAGCTGCAGCTGTTGAAACAGCGTGGCATACCATAAGGTTGCAGCTGTGGATGAAAATCTTATGCGTCCAGCAGCATATTATCAAGAGACCATGGTTGTTTGTGGGAAAATATGCTGCAGCTGGTAGCAGAAATTGAATCTTTACCTCTTGCACCATTGGTGTGTCATTACATAACAGCAAACATGTCCTTGATTGATATCAAACGTGTTTAATTACAGTATCAAGGAGTCTGATGTGATCCGCTGATGTGTAAATTAATCTCATCAGTGCATCCTGTTTTAGGTCCAATCACAGGGATTCTATCCTATTTTTTGCCACATCTAATGCAGGTTTATTTTTGATACAAGTATAAAATTAGATAAAATATTGACTAATTATTTACATTTGGTAAAGTAAGGTAAATGAAATAAGGAAAATACCATGGAATGTGTAGTGTATGAAAACATGTGAAGGATACCAATAATAGTGGCGTATTAAATTAGGTGATGTTGTATTACATTGAATCATGTTGAAATGTCCTTTCTTGGATATCCAGTTGGCCACATTAAGTTTGAAATGCATGCATGAGAAAGTATTAATACAGAACAGGGTTAATACAAAATGCGGAGCATTTAGTTTTCAGCGCCTGTGACACACTGTTGGACATCATGTCCCTGAGCTTAATGACATGGTTTTCTTTTTCCTATCCTGCCCATTTATAGTTTAAGAACTTCTGTAAGCTATGCTTAAATGGAAATAGTTTGTTCTTATCGAGCTTTATTTATTTATTTATTTATTTATTTATATATTTTGCTTTACTTTGTTTTTTTAAACTGACCTTAACTCCTATCTCAAGTCTCATACCTGCGGATACCTTTTATTTACTTACTTACTTACTTACTTAGGAGCCCTACACTTCCATCAGTGATATTTGTCCAACTGCCACTGTCTATCCCAACTTTGTCAGTTATTTCAAACATAATGAATGAGCATAAGGATTTTGGCAAGACTGAGACATATTTCTTCTTATGAATCCAGTGGCAAATATATAAATGCTTATGGAAACCGCATTAAAATCAAATCATGCAGATTTACCCCTAATATATCTGTTGCTATCCACAAGAATATTCATATTCATGGGCCATATTCAGACTTTGAATGTAAAGAACGATCAGATTTCACATCAGATCAGATTTGATATCCATTGATTATACACATGTACCTAATACAGTACATCATTGCTCCAGTGCTCTATAGTAACACTTGTGCACATTATGCTGTGCAGTAGGCCACTGGCATTATCTCCCAAGTGAAAAAAATGAAAACTTGTAGCAGCTCTAAAACATTTTTAATGATATGCAGCTAAATCTGTTTTGAGCCAGCAGAAACTACTTTCACTGTTTCCATGGTAGGTGAAGGTGATGAGTAATGGGAGACTGTGTACAGCTGAAAATCACTGCACAGCAGATGAATTTGTGGTTGCTCATCTGGATCAATTCCAAAATTAAATATAGCTACATTAGCCTTAATGACTTAATTGGGTAGTATTTTTAAATGTATAGGTGTACAGACCATGTAATTAAAACCACTACCAACTTTGTATTAGTAAAACATTGGTCTGAAATAGTGCCAGTGGCCCACTACTACTCAACATAGTGCATGCTAAAGAGTTAGCATCGAGCACTGAAGCCAATGATCTACCTGGGACACATGGATGATTTTAGTGTCACTTAACATCTTGGATTACCAGCAGAAACTTTCAGAAACTTAATGTATTCCTTTAAGTTTCCTCAATTTTGATTAATGGGCCTTTAATTGAGTCAGCAGGTCAGGTCCTCCTAATCTTAAAATATTTTTTTAATGCATTTTTCTTCTTTTTATGGTATTAATGTTATTTTTTCTGCAAAAAAAATGTGTTTTGTGATAGCAGTTTCCCGGCTTTTGCCTGTGATACACAAATCTTGCACACTCATACCTATTCCAGACTGGTGATAAGTGACTGCATGTGTCTGTGTCTACTGTATTAGAATCAGTTGTGATACCTACACTGGCTGTAAGCGTTGCCTCGCATTATTTTTTGCACTGCACTGCCACTTGATCTATTTCTATTTGTGATGTACTGATCCGATTCCCAAAGTTACTTTTTATTAGAGAGAGTTCACTCAAATTAATTTTGTTTTCTGTTGTGTGTCATTGTGTCTGCTGTGGATATAGAAACTTGTCGCTCCATGACACAGATGCTTACAGTCACTCTTGAAAATCACTCAAATTTCATAATCAAGTGCATTAATGCAATGTGGCACCAGGCCAGAGGCTGTGCCTTCGTAAATGACACACTGATGCTGATTGCCATTTGAAAACACATCAAGAAGGGAAAACAAAGCCTAATTGCCTGTGTGAATCCCTATTCAGAGGCAGACTGACAGGATTTTTTTAGTTGATTTTGATGGCACTGTGAGCATGATTTGATTAGCTGTTTAATTCCAAGGTCATCAGAAAGTAGTGGGCAAAACTTTGCTGCACTAGAATTGGAATGACACAAAGCAATGAGGAAAAAAAAAAAGTTTGACATTGACTTTCAGAACATGTGAGCAGAATCCAGAGATACCCCTGAGCTCACTCCACAGCCTCTGCCAAACTGGTTTTGAAAAACAATTCTATGAAATATGCAGCCAGTCAAATTTTTATAAAACTGCAGAAGAAAAACTATGACAGAAACATGACAGAACTTGACATCAGTGTTTGAGGTATATCTTATTCATCTTATTTCTTATTTGCCATGGTGCCACTACATTACACATACAAAAGGGGTTTGGCAAATGTAATAGATTAATATTGTGTGACACTTCATTCAGTATTTTCAAACAAGTTGAGTGGAAACAATTCCTTGTACTGGAACAATAATTTAATGCATTAATAAGATTCATTTACATGAATTACTTGGCAGCTCACCAGTCGTGGTTGATACATTTTCCTCTGGGCTCAACCATGAAAAACAGTTGTGGGAATCATGCACTTAATGTTACCATGATAACAAGGACACAACTGCAATGTCTGAAATTACCATATAACACTGAATATAAACCAGTGGGTAAGGGCACCATTTGAGAGGTTTTACACAGTGCCGGTTGGCAGATCCCTAAAACACTCATCTGAGCTTCTAAAGATAGAAAACTGAAGACGTTTAAGATATAATATGCAGCCATGTATTTCTACAGTTTCAGCTATTGCAGGCTGCCATCACAACCAAAAAAATACAATTATAGAAAACTGAAATGCAATGAAATAATGCATCAAAATAGGGCGCAGGTTACAATAAATATAAAAACTATAAACTCCCATTCTAAAATGTTGAAACTAATGTGTAATGTTTAATTTGTAGTTGAAAAGCCTCCCTCTTAAATGGCTCTGCATACACTTGTAATTTTGCATTGAAGCACTTTAGAAATAAATACATTTTTACATAAACTTTAATTACTCTGCATGTTTTGCAAGCTTGGGGTATCATTTTGTCTTGCTCAGGTATGTGTGATATTGCCCATACTCGACCACATGCACACACACACATGAATACTTTAAAAAAAATTAGAAAAATGCTGCCAGTGTGGTGCGTTTATTTGCGCTGTTTGATATGTTTTGCCCTTTTCACTTCACAGTTTGAAAGACTATAAACACAAGGCATGCTTAACATGTACACACACACACACACACACACACACACACACACACAGACAGCTTAGTCACATTTACTCCACAGTACACATATATACACATATATGCTTACCATATATGTACACACACTCAGGAAGCCCTCATGCATATGATAAACCAAGCCTGGTATTTGTCTGCTTTTGTGGAGGTTGTGGTGAGCTAACTCCCAGAAGCTAGCTGTCAAGGGCAAGGTGTTCTTTGACAGGGGCGCCTTGATCTCCTGTGATCTCTCCAAGGCATTTTCGCTGCAGCTGCACAGCTTCATTATGACCTGGCCTCTGCTAGGCAGCCTCCAACCAACATTGCCACCTTCAGAATATCATATCAGCCGCCCTCATCTGAAATCTATAGTGGCGGATTATGTTTGTGCGCGTGTGTGAGCGAGAGAGCGGGGGACAGAGGGTGAGGAGAGAGAAGGGAAGGGGAGTGCTTTGAAACTGGCTGCGGTTACATGTGCGGAGTGACCCGGCTTTTGGTTGCACTCCAGTTAAGGTCTTATTGAGGTTAAGCTGTTTATGTGCAGCTTTGATAACCTGCAACAGAAGCCCCATGTTGCCACAAATAAACCAATTAAAAGTATAGTCCTGTCCACAGATAGAAAAATCCACGAGCGAAACTGCAGGGCTTAAGTTTTTTTAATGACTTATAAATAAACAACTAATAATGTGCAATCACATAATTTAGCGCCACACTGACACCAAACCCATATGTTAGAATGAATGCCTAATAAATTCGCTTTATTTTTTTTTTTACTTATCTCAGTTGTGTTTACAGATATCTCTACATGCAGTAGATACTTTGTTTTAGACTTTAAATATTCGCATCCATTCTTTAAATATCATACAACATAGGAAAAATAACAAATAAAGTAAGAATGATTAACAGTTTTAGACTTTAAATATTCATATCCACTCTTTAAATATCATAGGACCAAACAGGAAAAATAACAAATGACATAAAGAGAGAATGCCGAACAGAAAAGCCATCAGAGTCCTTATTTCAAAGAACTAGGCCAAATTCTTGTCCCTTTGCTTTGTAGCGCCTCCTGTGCCTGGCTGCTCACCCACCTCTAAGTTTAAGAGCTGACACATTTATCAATCAAAAAAAGAAACTATAATGAAGCACCAAACACCCAAGACATTAGCTAATAAACCAAATAAATTAATGTCGGTGTGCCTGCCAAGGTAGAACAGGTTTGAAACTCAGGCTCCAAAAACTAAGGTAATGGACTTCCCATCCATTACAATACAAATTGTGCTGCAGGCTTGGGAGTTTGTCTCCAATCAATGCTCACACACATGGCTCTGGCATATCGGACATTTCCTTCTTTATAGATTTCTTGCAGACAGGCAGGCACCTTTTAAGCTTACTGACAGATAGACAACATAAACAACAGCAGCCGCAATACTAGGAACAAATCTTATTCAGAAAAAGGTTTAAAATTTTAATGTGGGGGTGGGGGGGTTGTTTTCATTCCTGCCTGTTTCTCTGTGGATAGTTATAGACTTTTTGGGAAAGCAGCATAAATGAGGCATCTTGACCAGGTTTCTCATCATAAAAGGGTGCACTCACTGGAGGCCTGTCTCACAAAGTTCTACATAGTCAGAAAATGTTTGCGATTCACAAAATCAAAATTTGCAATTCTGGTTAACTAGTTTCAGGAAGGTTCTTATTGACTGGCTCTGTCAAACCAGCATTTTTCTATCCAAGTATGATTACGTTCACATAAAGGATGCAGGGTTTGTACGAATTATCTACAACATGCACAGATCCAGAGCAGCAGATTAGATAAAGTGATAGGCTGATAAGGCAAAATGTTATTGATCCCTGTTGGGAAATTACTGCAGCAGTAAATAATAATAATTAAAATATAAAGTAAAGAACCAAAAATAAAAAATAAAATTTCAGCAATTTTGTTTTATGTAAACATATGCTGCCAACAATTTCACCAAATTAATTAGACAGCACCACTGGTAAGCCTTGGAGAGAAATGGATTGCTAATATTTATATTCCTCTTTCAAGAAGAACAAACTACCATAATGAATAAATATGAGCAATACAAAGAGCCAAGGCTAGAGAGGATTACTGGAGGAAAACTGCAGATAGTATAAAAGTAAATAAGCTTATCTCCTATGCCCTGTCATTAAGGCACAGTGGGCATACTTTTCATTGATACAATATTGTGACATAAAGATTTTTTTTATTCACAAACTCAGGGCATTTAATATGCAACAGTAAATTCCATTCATTAATAACTACAGCGAAATAATTTAAGCCACCTATTATTGATAAAACTTCAAAGCCACATTGAACAAATGGACAAAAAATGCTGCAGCTATTTGCTCAATCTCTGATCGAATATGTCATCAAGGAAACAAAAAATGTTCCCTCTTTCTTAGCAGATTACCAGGTTCCAGAGCCAAGGTTCTGTGGAAGAGGGCTGTGGGGGCAAAACAAGTTAAGCTCTAGAGTGTTGCATTTGCACCTCACCCCAATAACAGTGAAGTTCTTACTCTAAATGGAGGAATCTCTGTTTGTATGTCTGTCCTTCAATTTTCTCGACAATGGTTCATCCGATCGGCTTCACAGTTGGTGGAGGTATAGCTGAGACCCCAAAGAAGTGCAGTATCGAGTGTGAAGTTGTTTGGATGAGCCTTTCCGCAAAAAAAACAATTTTCTAATTGTTCGATGTCGTCGTGATTGACGAAACAAAAAAGGCGGAACTCAACTGTGAGGGCAGTGCAACACCTGGAGAGTCTTCAGCACACACATGCAAGAGTTTTGTAGTTCATCTTCAAAAAAATTCAGCAGCTGTGAGCATTTTGTGACTTACCTTTGCAAGACAAAGGTGAAGTACATGTGAACTTCTATGCCATCACCCACAGACTAACATTATCGGAGCGGAGCAGCAGTAACAAACGAGACTGACTAACGCACACTGCAGACTGGAAAGGATTTGTCAATTGTGAAGTTGTTTGGATGAGCGTCTCTCAAGAAAGCTGCAAGCGGCAATACTGCAGGCCAAGCAATCAGCCCCTTCTGACAGGCACATTTTGATCAGGCACTGTACTAGTTATGCAAATACGGAGGAAGTGTCGAGTCATTCTACATGCTGCTGACAACAGCAAAACATGGAAGATGTTGAAGCTGCCATAATATTCATGATTATTTACTACTGTGCCACCGTAATGTTGTATTTGGTTTTGGAGGAGAGACGCATGTAGGTCAAAAATGAGATTGAGGATGCTGAAAAAGCAAGACCTGAAAAGAGGAAACTGCTTTTATGCAGAGTAATGGAGATCAACTGTGAAATGCTGTGTAGCTGTAAATGGAGATGAACAGTATGTTTCTCTCTAAATTACTAGCTGAACAATCTCTTGACAAAACAATCTTTTCATAATTTGGGTTTGTAGTCAGTTGCTTTGGTTTTTAAATACAGCGGGGGTGATATTTACACGCTGCTTGCATCATATGTTAAACCAATCAGAAATGTTCAAAAAAGAGTATAAAGAGGGACTGGTTCCCCCTGTGGAAAGGGTTAGTTGTTCCTCAAAAGGGTTCCTGTTCTCCAGGGACAGTTCCTGCGGTGGAAATGTGGTATATCTTTCCTCCCAAGGCCATGGGATCCTCTAGGAATGCTAATGCCATTTTTCCAGAAACTTCATAGAGCTGTGAGGTTTTTAAAGATTTTGATCCGATGGCCTTCATATAATGTGCTCTGGAGCAGACAATTTATCTTTAAGACAAAGCATAAAGAGTTATTAGTTCTGGATATTTTGAATTTTTCTCTAGACCAGTGCATCAACAACTCACAAACACTGTTTTGTGTCAGGGTTAATATTAACACTGTTAAGACAAGACCATGAAAATGTTGGGAGGATATAAGCTTTCACTTCTGGAACTCAAGAATCACATCGGTTCAAAGGGTTATCTAATAAGGTAACCATGAGTAACTGCTACCCGCAATTTTATCACAGCAGGAATGCACCAAAAATATCTTTTGAAAGTTAAACTTAATAGAGGCCTTGGTCCAATTTACTTTATCTTCTGCTGGCAAATCATCAAACTTAGTGCATATTCATTGTTGTTACATGGTTGTAAGTTAGAGAGGATTTTCATCAAGTACCTACACAGTATATTGTGCAATACTGTGTGCCTAAAGTACTTCCCTTGGTTATTTCATAGGTTAATATGCTGGCATAAGGCATTGTAAAATGTTAATGCCTCCAAATCAGCTATTAATATTAGCCCTGCCTTTTTGATCTTGTTTAAGTAATAATGAAGTTAAACTCTCTTCCTGAGCATCAGATTGATGTCCAATATAGAATGAGCACTCCACACACTAACTGAAAAGTGGCTTATAGACTTCAAAAGGTAAACCAGGGGCTACCTAAAGCCTGAAGTTGTCCCATTATGTTGTTTCCTCATCTTTTATTATACCTTCACACAGTAGCTGTTCCTGGGTTATGAGGACAGCTGATCATAAAATGACTTAAATAAGAAGTTAATGAATCATTTTCTTCATTAAAAGAAAACGTAATGTACACACACAGTACAGTCCTTTCATGTGGGAAAGGCAACCTGCCAATTGGTTTGAACATACCACCAATTTTGCTCACAGACAGTCACTTTCCCTTTTAGCATGCTTGCCTTCAACTGAGGAATTAATCTTTTTTTCTGTTGACAAAGTTGCCACAAGGCAAGATTTATTTTCTTTGTTTGTTCAGCCATGGTGGCTATCACTGCTCATGCTAACTTTATGCCAAACCAAATGGGCAGCTAAGATATCCTATGGCTTTTTGAGGGGTATAGCTAAATTTGCTCCACACAAGAATGTGAGTACATGCATGCCATTTTTGACATGGTGCATGAGCATCTAGGCTACATGAGGTAGAGGTTACTATTCTGTGCACCCCTTAGTTTGGACTTACAAATGCAGCCGCAAATCAAAGGCTGCAGCACAAGCGGAATTGGTAGCAAGTTTAGTTCCGCTGTTGAATACTCGAAGTCCCCCCACCACCCCTATGCCTCACAGTTACGCATTAATAAGATGACTCTGAACCAAAAAACAGCTCTATGAAGCAACATGTCAGTGCCCATGAGCCCTTATCTCTTGGCTCTGTCTGAAAAACACAGAAAGTCAACAGGGGAGTGGGCAGGGTCAAACGATTCCACCACTTCTTGATAACGTAATGCTTCCGTGTTGCAAACAAACCATTGTTGCTGCTTCGGAATTGACACTTCATGACTAGAAGAGATGCCCATGTACAGATGCTTGGAACAGCAAAAGAAAAAGCTTTATGAACTGACTTTAGGTTGAATCACCATTCTATGGTATCAGTTAGCAGTATAGCAGCAAAATGGACAAATGAAAAGGTTAGGCCCACAAGGCAAGATTCACTTTAATAGGGTGTGTAATATTACAGAGTTCAAAATTGCCAATTTTATTTCTGGGTAATATCAGCAAGCATAACCAAGGTGTAATGTCTCTGTATTTATAGAGCTTGCCACCACTGCACAGTTTATCATCAATTAACCTCACCTTGGATTTCCCTTCCTTATATTCTTGGTAGACAGGAAAAAGTTTATTATTCCTCTGCACAGTCTCTGGTGGGAATTGTTTACTGTTTCCACCATACATTGCCATCCTTGACCAAGGATCTGTTATAAACTGTGCTTATGTATTGCACAAAAATTGGTTATGTACTTACAAAAGTGGCAAAGTGCATTTAACAAGAATGAACTTATTTATAAAGTGGTGCACATGCTTTGTGTCATGCAAGCTTCCTTTTATTAATCCCAGTAAATTTGTAATTTTGCACACGTGAACAAGACTCATGGCTCACCTCATTAACTTGCACAGTTACCCAAGTGGTTAATGAAATACCCTACATAAAAAAAAATATTTAATTATATATATTTGTGTGAGCAAATGTCTATACACAAAAATAAAATTCCACAGTGTGTAAATGAAGTACTTGTTGGGAGGGCAAGGCAAGGCCAGAGGTATTGTTTTATAGCCCTAAGCTGAACATCACCAGCCATAAAAAGTTTGTTGAGTGGCAACATGTCACAGCAGTATTTAGTGCTGCAAGCTCCAAGCAAAGCCCTCTCAAAAAAAAACCCCCAAAAAACAACAACATCAACAACAAAAAAAAAAGATTTTCAGAAAGGAAGAAATGGTCCGATGCAAAGGTTGACAGCAAGAAATGCATTGCTGTGCTTCGACAGTGTCAGTGCCACTGGAGGGGGGCAAAGGAACACGAGAGCTCTCTCCTCTTGACGAACGTCTCACCGCGATAATGGGAAAACCTAATTAGTGTCACCATGCCAGAAAAAGAGAGCAACTCTGACATCGCATTACAGGAAGATGAGATGCTGAGTATCCCAAATGCATCTTTAGTTTTGTAAACTTCGCCATTCTTTTAACATTTCACACATATCATTTGGTTTGACTAAAAAATACAGACTTGACAAGTATTTTATTCTTATTCTCTAACTCGGGTTATCAGACAGTTGGTGCGACCAGAGGTAAAAAGATGGCTGAAGAGGATGTCTCTGTGCCTTAATGGAGTGTTATGCACTACAATTACAATCCCATCTATTACCCTGTGACAGCCCAATTGTTTAACACCATGAAAGGTCATGATTTTACCTAAAATACAACAGACATATGCAAATACAAACTAGTAATGTAAATAAAAACACTTTACTGCCCACTTTGTATTTCTGATATAGCAAAGTTTTATGTTTTGGTTATTATTTGCGCATGCCTCAGCTCTTCTGGTTGTCGTGAGATGCCTTTTTAGCTGAAAACCTTTGAATTAGAAATGCATATATTTCTGTAAAATCTAACAATCGGAGAGAAGGTGACACATCACATCTAATAGCAAGGTCCCGTCTCTGAACCGCTTTTAGTGGGCTTCTGGTAAACCTGTGAAAAGCATTATGTTGTTGTCATCCCCCTGGGATCTTGAAAAGAGGACGAGCTTGTCTTGAAACTGTGTCATTAATTTTCTTTGATCAGTGATGGTCAAAAGGTGAAAAGGAGAATAGTGAGCTTTAAAGGGCATACTGTAATTAAAACCTTTCCAACATGTTATCACCCTCATACAGTGTGCTGCCCAGGTTTTGGGATAGTGACACATTATCATTTTTTGTCCCCATAATGTAATTACTTATATGGTTGGCCATAATAGATATGAGTTTAAGTGCAGATTGTCACATTTAATTTGTGGGTATTTTAATCCATATTGGATAAAGTTAATGGACTAGGCTGTTTTTTTTTTTAAAGTTCACTCCCCTTTCCAGGATTCTAAATGTTTGAACCAATTAAGATTATATTCAATAAAGCAGTCATTTGTCATTGAACAAAAAAATTCTTTATCCCTTCTGAAAGTTTGCAACTCGAGCACCACCACTCATCTTTTGTCAAGGTCCCTCCCATGATTTTGTATCTGATGATTCATCTTTGACCACAGTTGGCTCAAATTTATTCTGATGCCAAATGAGTACATGGTTGGGAGTTAGAAGTCCATATTTAACTCATCATGCTCCTGTTAAAAGCTTCCCTACGCGAGTGGGAAATTTGGCAGTTCATAGCCTCATGACTTCTAATTTGGTGACTCAACGGTGCAGACGCTTTAATGAATCTAATCACCTGTGACAGGCTGGAACTGCATGCACCGCAGACAGTTTATGTACTTCTGATGAGCTGCAGGTAGCCAGCAAGCCTATGGAATCCATAATATCCTGTGACAACTTTTATCTTTCCACGACGCTTTTGTTTGGATCATCGCTGGAGTCCTTTAGTGAAGCGTAGTGGGTGGCAAACATCAGACTGGAGTCGTTTTGTTTCTACCCCCTGGGTGGCACTTTCTCACAAATGCGATCACACTGTGCCCGATTGCATTTACACCTGACTGACTCCGACTGAGATCTGATTGAAATGTGAGTCAGACTACCTCTTTGGACGTGGTCTGGCAGATCCAATTACATCCCCCGATCGCAATATGCGCTGTGTGCGTTTACAGCTTGCATTAATGTGTTTTTCCTTATCCACATAAGATAACCAGATCACATTTTAATACCAGGTAAATGGGGTCTCAGTGGGTTCACATCTGACCCCAATCACCTGTGGGTTTTTCCTGAGTACTGGGTGGCTGTTTGTACTACCACTGCTATTTGTGGCAGCTTACCTTCTCTTTTATTATCACCATCACCTTTATTTTATACGTATGCATGTATGTTCCCCATTATTTGGTCCTCTGTGGGATTATTCTGAAGATCTGATTGACCCACATGACTCTAGTCATCAGCTCCAGGATGTTCACTGTCAGCGTAAAATTTTCAGCCGGGATGCAAATCACCACGAGTTGTAAATCCTTCCTTTCTCCTCTCAGAGCATTGTCCTCTTCACATGTCCGTTGTAGATCAGCAGCAAACTTTGCTGTCAATTCTAATTCTAAAACACCTTTGTGTAATGACACCAAGGCGTCAAGTTTCTGTAATTTTTCATTTATTGCCTCAAGGACTTCCATCATGTATGAAGTCATCCGTGGCAGCAGAAGATGAGCAGGTAAATTATCTGGGCTGCTGTCCAGGTCCCAGGCATTGTGTTTATTTGGCTGGCCAGAGGACTTCGTTCTTGGACATTGACCTCTTCTTGAAGCACCACGGATGGGTCTGTTCTCCACAAACAACGGTTACATCTTTCCAGTAAACTTCTTCAACCAAATTTGATTTGACCGTATTTTGGCTTCAGCATCTATTGTTTTCATTCAAACAAAAGCAAAAAAAAAAAAGCTTTTTATTTAAATGAGTGTGATCCTCTTATGGTAGTTTCTCCAAAGCTTTGTCTGTGGCTTGGTTTCCTTGTTCTGTATGCACGTACGCACATAAAAAGTGAACACACTTATTGAGAGATGAGTGCTTGCATTGAGAACACAGGCACACACTTCTGCTATCACTCACAAAAGCTTCCTCTCTTTCACACACACACCTACACGGTCACTGGTAGAGAAGACTAAGAGGAACACTTGAGCACACACACACACACACACACACACCACTTGTTCTCTTGGTGTAGTGAGGAAGAGTCGCTCTTCAAGCTCCTTTACCAGTGGGTGGTTTGACCAAAGAGGGCCAACAGGGGCATGAGAGGGAGAGGGGGAAGAGGCCATGCAGCACTGTGGCATTTTTTAACTTTCTGAAAAGGCCACCCAACTCTGAAACTTATACCTTATGCTGAACTCACATCCATTTCCTCACATTTTTCACTTGCCATTAAAGAGCGATTTCCACTTTTAGGTTCTGCAAAAGAAGATATTCTCCCAAAATTTCCCAAGATTTTCTTTTTTCTGTAGCTTTATGGATTACTTTAAGGAGCTGCTGAAAGGTTCTGCCTGAAGCTTGATTTCATTTGCTCTGCCTTCCATTTGCTCATTCTTACACACACATTGCCTATTACCATATCCAAGTCAGTGTTGTAAGCCATGTCATTTTGATTTCAAAATTAGTTATTTGGATTGGTTTTCTTCAATTTGTATATCAAAATCTAAGTTATTATCCAAGGTATGAGTGAGAGATATAGCCATTGTTTTTTTATTTTATCATTATACTTGAAATGATTGCAAAGAGAAATAGGATAAAGTTAAAGAACATTGTTTTAGAGGCAACTTGGAGACTCGGTTGGCCAAGGTGTGTACGATGCAACTGTGACACCCGGAGTTTAAAACTGCCATGATTTTACATGAGATGTGCACACACAACCTGGCAGTACTATTCACCAGAGCTGAAATCAGTTCAACTTTTGTGAGATTTTGCCTCTGTAGCTGCAATGAAACCCAAAAACCCTACAGATGCGTATTGAAGCGACAATCTCCATATATGAGTGCCTGTTTCCAGGATTTCTGTCAGATTTCAGTCTCAGTGAGTCTTGGCCCACTTCATGCTGCATGAGCCTGACCAGACTCAACCTGAGGAAATCAAACATGTTTAAAATAATCTTGTCAAGCCAAAGAACCAGAGTCTCCAGCCTTGAGTCCATTGACACCACAGAAGAATCTGTGCCAGCCATGAGGCTGGAGTCATATTCGTCATACTGAAGCTAATAATCACGTCTTTTGTCTCTATCTCAATCAGGCAGCATGAGTTATACCAGTCACTGCTTTGTGTGACCAGGATCCTTTACAAGAAGTAGCTGTGTGAGATCATATTCATACTTGACAGGAGTCTATGACGTTCATTGTACACAAGTTTTTCAAGCAGCTCTTAATTTTGTACACTGGTGGCTGGGACACTCAGTGATGTGAAAGCACATACAGCAAATGCCCATGGTCAGCAGTGCTTGATACATTCAAGGTCTATGAATGTAACGTGAACATTGCATGAAGTGCCACCAGTCTCTTAGCCGCAATATCTGTCTACATCAAGGAGGAACAGTGGAGAATTGACTCTTAAATAATGTCTAAATATGTAATAATCAGATCAAAAAATGAGAGATACATGAACTTGTCATGATGTTGGTGCAACTTGAAACATTTTTTCTCATAATGAAATGGTGCATTGTTGTCTTAGGCATCCTTTAGGCTGCTTTTCCATTAGTCTCTCAAGCCAGGCGTGTTGGCTCCTGCAATTTCCAAATGCTTCTGCCAAACAGTCTGTACTTCAGAAGTGCTGAAATTGAGTAGCAAAATAAAGCAGATATCCAGTCATTTTCTCACTCCCGTATCCCATGTGCAGACACATAAATAACTCCTACTGGAAAATTAGCTGAAGCCTAGCTAGCTAGCTGCTGAGCAGAAATAGAAATTTGAAATGATATTTTCGAACTCTTTCAGAACCTCAAAACTGCAAATTCAGAAGACGTCCATGCCGCGGAGAGATCTTTTACGTCTTTCGGTGTCTTCTTTCGCTGGTTTCGTCAGTGTATCATCCATGCTAGCTAGCTGTCTCGGTTGTTTCTGAGGGGAATACATTTTCGTGAACACTGTGTCATGATTGGCCAAATACTCTTCTGGTACAAAGAGTTTTTCCATTGGAAGACGAGGGCTTCTTCGCCTCAAATTTTAACAGGCTGAATTACAGACTAATCAATGGAGCATTTGAAGATTGTGGAAGAGACAGTCTGGCTTGAGAGACTACTTTTCCATTAAAAATAATTTGTTATAAAACAACCCACAATGTCAAAGGCCAATAACAGAACCTTCATAGTTGTCATATTCATCAACAGCATGGCGTTTCCTGGCATCAGATCACGTTTCCCTGTGGTTTACTCTCTGAGGTCACCTCAATCTGCAGGAAACCTTTGGAATATGTCCAGTTACTGCTAGCTGCAATTGCTAACATATTTTTAAGCACACAGGTGGCATTTTAAGTTTAATCCATGCATGCATCACAAACATCATGGAAACCATAATAAGAAATGTAAAGCTCCTTAATTCTAGCATCCTTTTTGTTTACATCATTACAATTTTCAACATAGATCATATAGATATAGTCATCATAATCTGGGCCATAAGGCATTTAAGATTTAGCTAATTAGTTACCATAAAACGGAAACTACTAGAAGTAATTGCGCACTTTTGGAGAGTCAGCTGACTTTAAAAGGGATTATCACTCAATGGCTGATACCTAATGGCTCCAGTGTACCTTGGTTGTTAGTGTGCCTTTACGTCTGCTGGCCAGTGTCCTCTGGGGAGAGTTTTAAGTTTTGGAGAAACAGCACATTGCAGTCTTGAATAAAACTTCCATTAATTGCTACACGCTTGTGTAAGCACTAAAGTGCAAAACTGTTTACATTATAAAATGACTTAAAAACCTTGTGTACATCACTGGCAACATGTTTTTTGTCATTAATCACAATCATCCTTAAATTGCCTGCTTCTGCCAGTCCTCTGTCTCCCACAAATAACTGTAATTTGCTGTATTTTTTGCATTTCATTTTTTCCCCTGTTATTTGTTCCCAATTAAATTCAATTGAACAAAGGTAAATACACCACCACTTAGCATTAAAATACTAAAAATTACTTGACCTATTATAATATTGCTCACTGTTGGTTAGGTGAAATTTGAGTTATAAAACCTGCTTTGAATGATAAGTATTCACACAACTATTACAAAACAATACAGAACTGTAAGATAAGAACTGGGTTATAACAGATAACTTAATTGGTAACAACCTATGTCCCCAAACTCTGGTAGAAACTTTTGGAAAAATGTTTATCAAACTTACACTGATAACTAAGAATATTTTTGCCTCCACTATAAGGCAATAATTTTAGTATTACATTAAATCATGATTGAAAAATTTTATTATTAATAATTGTTCATTTGTTTGTTGGGATGTATAATTTCTGGATTATGGTGAGTAGACCTTAAAAATGGAGTGGGCTTTAAAGCCACTGTAACAAATCTTCCTTATTTGATAGATCGATAGATAGATAGATAGATCGATAGATAGATAGATCGATAGATAGATAGATAGATAGATAGACGAAGTACAGAGTATTTCACTGTTTTCATGTTGAGGCTTAATTTATCAAGGAAAAGTATTTAAGGCATAACTGTTAAATTCTCTGCTATCACTAACAAAAGACATAAAGAAATCAGATATACAGTATAAGACTGTATAGGGACAGAACATAGCACTGCCATTACTGCATTTAGCCAAATAAAGCATTTCAGTGGCATCTTTGGGTTTATATGGCAACAGGACAGAAATATAATATATTTCTGTTAAATACATCACAGTGTAGACAACAAATATAACAGGCAACAATCTTGTGCATTGATCCTCTTATTTTCACTCAGTGTTCTTCAGTGTCTCACATAATGGCCGTCATTCTAATCCACTTCACATTAACCTTCGGCACTCGGCCTGCAGCCTCGTGCCTACGACCGAATCACAGCCGTGCCAATATAGTATAACAGCGCTCCTTCTCGTGTGATATTGCTTTTATACAACAGTTCTACCAACGACATCATTTCTCAAATAACGGTAATAACAGACAACAGATTATGAATTGTTTAAACATTCATTCCGCTCCGCCAGCACAAATAGGTCCATCAGATTTAAAGCGTCTGAACTGTTGCTAAGCGACACAATTTCCCGTGTGCGTTCTTTGGCTTCAGGTCTCCAAACACGTGGAGACCTTTCTAACTGTTTTTATATTTGTTTGGACAAGTCAGGCATCTTGCATATGTCATCTTTGTTTAGATCATTAGATTCCAAAATATTGAAATAACTGTGAACTGAAGCTGCATTAATGAAATAATTTCTGGATGCACAGCAAGAAACATGTAATCAGGCAAAGCACAGTCAAGGTTATAAACTTTTTTAAAGCATGAAAGCATGTTGCCAAAGCATGAAAAGGACTTGTATATTAACAGAAAACACAGCAGATGTTCACAACAGTGAGGAGAAATCAAATAATACAGCTATTACAACTATAATAAAGACATAAATACAAATGCCTATACATTTTGTGTTTGTACAGTATTTGCACAGTATTTTTGGGGGGTAAATTGTCAAAGACATGACCACTTCCCAGAAAGTCACAGGAGATTTGTAGGAGTTGTGATGATATAGCATATAAATAAAAACAGAGCTAATGGTTTTTATATAAATGTTCACAGTGGGCCAACACTGTGACATA